>WBMY01011352.1:111491-284860 GCA_013397315.1 Donacobius atricapilla
GGGAAGTTCTCTGAATGCTCCAAACAAAGAGCATTGTCTGATTTTGAGCAAAATGAATATAAAACCGTTGGAGCCATTTTGGTCTGGTTATAAACAAAAGTATCAGTTGACAGAATACTGTGAATTTACTGGAATACATTTATCCATAATATTCTGGAAGTACCTATTTGTTTGATTGTGCTAATATTTCATTCTGGTTTTGCCAGATGGAGGTACAGACATGCAATATTTCAGAAGCTAATATGGGATATGCCAGAGTGGGGACTGAGATTGTGACTCCATGTTTTTTTGGAGTAAAATACTTCTGCTGGTCACAGGAGGGAGAGAGAACTGTGGTGTTTTAATGACAGGGATTGTATTCAGCTTCAGAATGAAACACAACTGCTATTGCAATTTTCAAGAGAATAACACTCATAGTATTCTATTTTTTTACCAAAACTGCCAATTGCTGCATACCTACATTTCATGATACCGTCAATGCAACTTTTCTTCTTTGACTTAGCACATAAAAGAAGATGTTCATGCCCATCCTGTCTACAGTTACTCACCATATAATTGTAAACCTTCTGTAAATCAGCACAAAATTCTACTGTTTTACTTCTAGAACTGGAATAGTCAGGGAAAGAAGTGATCAGCCCTACAGATTTCAGCTTGAACAAAGAGGAAGTACATTAAATAAGTACAAGTTTTTCTAGTGTTGCTCATTACATTTGTTTTTTAGAATCCTGATGTAATGGGCATTCGTATAAATATGCCTCAGATATTTTGAAAATTTTTCCTGTGTATTAGATTGTGAATTATGCTTTTGGGGTCCCAGTGTCAAGTTTTAATTCTTTTTTTAATCTCGGGAAGTCTATTATCTCCTTCAGGCAGTTTCTACAATGTTCAGCTTCACAATCAAATAAAGTTCTTTTGTTCTGTTTTGAAATGCAGAACATTTACATCCTAAAGACAGCTATCCTGAGCTAATCTGCCAGTGAACAGATTCTCTACAGCCATTGTCTCTGGGGGTTGGGAAGAGTGAAAGAGAAGTTATTTATTTCCCAGAGACTTATTCTACCTGAGCCTCTCATATGCATGGTATGAGCCATAGCTTTCCCTTGGCTATCAGGCAGAACAGAAGCAGATGTCCGACAGCTTTGTTGCACAACTGGTCACACAATACAAGCTAAACTAATCTCTGATCCAGATCCTAGACCAGGGCCATGCTTTGACATGGTCCAAAAGTGGTGATCTCTAAGGTCAGTGAGACTCTGTAAGACTTGACAAAGCATTTTGGGGAAGAATGGAGGAACACCCCCCTAAAAAAATACAGGTCACTCTGTTAACTGACAGTTCACTTCCTTGACCCATGATTGATTCAACACCTACATCCAAACAATCCCAAATAGTTCCAAGTTTTTGTCACCCAACAATTAATCCTTCTGGGAAATACAACAAGAAACCTTAATATATGACAAGACTCCAGGCAGAATCACTCCTCAGGCATGGCCCAAGTGGCTTCTACTCAGAGGAAAATGTGTCACTGACTGCAAAGAGATGAGTTTGCTGTGTCTCTGCTCTCTGAGAATTCCCCTCAAGGGATTTCAGAAATACCCGATTGGTCCTCTTGGGACTCTAGAGGACAGGAAGGAAATGTCAGCCATGAACCTGTCTTTGCAGGATTTTAATTGGAGGGAGGTCTGCCCCTCTCTGCAGGTATTACTCAGATACAAGCTCCAACAGGACATCTATGGTGCTTAGATACAAGCTGTAACAGGAGCTGATGCTCAGCCATGCCAGCTGAATTCGTGCATCAGGCGCTATAAACTATATGAAGGAAGACATTATCCTTACATGCAGGTCTGCCAATATTGTAGCTTCAGGATCCAAGAAAATTCACTTTCAACATGCATTACAGGCAGACTGTTCTCTTAAAAATCCATACTAGCCAAGGACCTTCTGTAAGAACAAAGAAAGCTACTTCTCATCTCTCAGAAGACATCAAATATTTATTGAAATCTTAATTTATTTAGCCACCCACAGAGAACCACATACAACAGATCTTAGCTTCTGGTTTGACCTTGACTATTTAATGAGATATATAATGATTCCATTGCAGCAAGCAGAGCCTGGCAGGACAAATGCAAGCAGCCACTGCATTACGATCTCTCATCTTCTACAAAACCAGCTGTGGGGGAAAATGGTTATATTAGATGAAGGAAACAAGTCTCAGCATGGAGGATCAACATATGGTGGCACCAAATATCAGATGCCAAAAGAAGATCTAATGCTATTTGCGGGCCTATTTCATGCTGGTTTTTTCTGTGTAAGGCACAGGAAATACGCATATTTTATGATGTCAGTAACAAATTTGTTATTGCTCAAGATAAAATGTATTTAAGTAGTGTCTTCTATTGTATATTTGCTGCTATTTATATCTGTGCAAAGGAAGTGTATTTCACTCACAAAACAGACATTTTGAGATTTTTTTTTTGAAGTAGTGTTTGTCCAAAGGTTATATGACAGTGAAGAAATAAAAGTCTTTCCAAAAGCAGCAGGGATTATTAGATGTCCATTAAACTTGTCATGACCTAAAACTGCAAGGTGTGCCTCCTACTCAGAAGACAGGTTTGCACTGTGTCCATACCTCTCTATCGGGAGACACTGTGAGGAAACCAAATGTAATTGTAGTCTCTTGGGCTTCTTTATTGTACCAAGGGACGAAGCTTTCAGAATATTAGTACAGAGGATGCTTTGCCTACTTTCTGTTTTTGTAATTTAGTTTCTTTAGGAAGAATATTTGTCACAATTCTGCACGTCTTCACTCCGAAGTTTTCACCTATACAGAGATGAGAATTGCTGTCTCTGTGAGCCTCCTCATTTGGAGAGTCAGAGGTGCTCTGCAATGTCATATATTACACAAACTATAATGATAATTTTCAGAGGTTGAGGGCTTTTAAAACATAGGCATTGTTATTAGGTACTTAAGTCTGACTGCTCTTTATATTTGCCCATAAAGACGGCCTGTGTCATGTAGATATCTTGGAAGAAGTGCATATGAATGAGGGAGGTGGAGGTGGGAAGGTCAACTGCTTTACAGCTCAGGTCAAAGAGACATTTTTAGTGAATGGGAAGGGCTGGGTTAAAGAAAGTTCACAGTCTGATATGGGGAAGGGGACCAGTATCCCTGAGAGAGGCACATATGTTTAGGATAAGCAATTAATAGGGATTTCCAAGACAAAAATGGGTTTGCGTTTCAGAAAAAGACCAAATAAGCTTTTTTTTTTTTTTTTCAAAAATCCACTCGGATAATCAGTTTCATTGAAGAATATCTCTAATACAGAGAGAGGTTAGTCAGAATTAATATGGAAGGTGAATTCTTATGTGGCCTGTCTCCTTTAAGTGCTTTCCCATTGTGTGAACAACTTCAAGGCACAATGTCTAACACAGATGAACTTCCCCACTCTGTCTAATCTTACACTCTACTAAAAACATGCTTTCAATGACCAGAAAGTTCACCTTCAAAGTGGAGCAGTAAGCCCATCTGCAGGTCATGCCTAACACATTGGAAGTTGGTGGATTTTCCAACAAGAGCATCAGGTGTAGAGTAAGAATATCCACTCAGGAGGACATTCACTTTCCAGTCTCTCAGTGCAGATCAATCTCTGCTCTTCCCTGCTGAGCTGCTGCCACACTACCAGGCCCCTTCCCTGTCACTTGCACAGCCCCTCCACATCTGTAACTCCTGACCCCACTGTACTCACCTCCGGGAGCATCATATAGATTATGGACATGGTTACAGACAAGAATGTATCAAATGCCTGTATTACTGAGCTGTCTGAGGCAAGTTTTTTCCCCAGGCCAGCTCCTACCAGTGTATAATAGCCACTTCAGCTTGGCCATGGGGTAATGGGGGTGACAGCAGTCAAGGGTCAACAGTATTCTTGCTCCTTTTGAACACAGCTCCTAAGAAGCCTCTTTCACGTTGGGCTGCCACCTTGTAGAGGCACAAGCAATACAGAGGGTAAAAGTGTGCCTTGGACATTCTTTTGCCATGCATGGCTCTGTAAGCCAAGCCACAGAGATTTTTATTTGCTTCTAGGCCTGAGCAGTTTCATGATAACAACTTTTCAACAAGCATTGCTGGAGATATATCTTATGCAGTAAAAACTGAAAAGTATTTCCACTGTAAAAGAGACTTTTACAACTACTTTTAATCAGATTATTTTTCCCCTGATTGTCACTTACAACTCCAAGTAAATTCTTTCAGTGGAATAACACCACTGTGGCCTTGCTGTCATGTTACATTCAGCATGCATATTTCCATGGATATTTTACAAACAAACAAAAAGGTACTCTGCTTATATCTGTCCATATTCACTGGAACCTAGAAGTGCACTTAAGAAGCAAGATTAGAAACTACTTTTCAAACACACTCTTCTGAGTTCCTGTGGGTCTGTTTCCCGTCTTGAAAAAAAAATCTAGGAAGACAGGTGGTGTGAAATAAGATAAATGTATACTGGAATACTATCACTAACTTCATGAAACAGTTAATAAAAGAATTTGGAGAGAGTCCTGTTATCACACAACCATCAGGAACTAATGGTGCAACCCACCAAAATCAGTTTTCCTAGTTAAGGTGTTCTCTGTGCAGGCTAGATAATAATTCCTAGCTCAAAGTTTATTGACAATGTGGGAATATGCTTCTGGATTGATAGTCCTTAATGAGATATCTGTTTAATATTTGCTTGGAAAAGTTTTCTTGTTGAAACTTCTTGATTGTCAGTCCTGTGGCAGAAATCCTCTTGAGCTTAAGAATCTAGTGATAATCAATGTGATCAGGTGCATTTTGCGTTAGCTATTTTACAAACCAGAAGATGCAAATCAGAGACCAAAGCATGGAATATTTATTGAAGTAATGTTTAGATTAGGCCACCTAAATCTTATTATATGTTCAGTTTACATGGTCTTGACTTTGAATTATGTATTTTTTTAAAAAAAAATATATAGACTCAGTGGCCATTTTTTTAAGCAGTGAAATGGAACAAAGAATACAATGTATTATTGGTAAAGCATAGTTGCAAGTCTGGCTTCCCTTCCTGAGGAATTCAGAAGGACAAGCCGAGACTTTGTCTTGGCCATTCTCTCTTCACTTTACAGCATGAAGACATAAAGAAAGCAATTACACTGACATTGCAATGGATAATGACAATTACCTTCCCAACTGGATCTTGGGGGACACACTATACCTAAGGTTTGAAATTTGGGGAAGAATGTCATGAGGGACTCCTGTTAGTAACACACAAGAGCCAGAATTTTTTCTGATTTTGCAGGTAACGGTGTCAGAAAATTCACTCTTGCATTCCTGGGAATAAGAAGCTCTTGGTGCATGCTTTTCACAGTAGAGATGAGGGATGCAATACACACATGCAGCTGACCTCTAGGAGCTCTCACATATAGACAGCGGGTTTCAGGGATTCTGAAAACTTGATCCTTTCAAGGGCCTGACTAGTTGCTGTGCCTGATGCCCCAAGGACATGGTTGGCCCTCCTGGCTGCCAGGGCACTGCTGACCCACTTTCAGCTTTTCGATTGACCAGGACCCCCAGGTCCCTTTCCCTGGTACTGCTTTCCAGTAACTCCACTCTGTCTGTACATGCAGGGTTTCCCCCTCCCAGGTGCAGAATCCAGCACTTTCCCCTGTTCAGCTTCATGTGGTTTGTGATTTCCCAGCCTCTGATTTACCAAAGTCTCTCTGCAAGGCCTCCCTGCCTTCGAGGGAGTCAATGGCTCCTCTCAGTTTTGTGTCTGCAAACTTGCTCAGTGCCCCTTCCAGTCCTGCACCCAGGTAATTCATGAAGATGTCAAAGAACACAGGGCTGAGGATGGAGCCCTGTGGAACCCCACTGGCGACAGGTCCCTGGTCTGATGTCATCCCATTCCCTATAACCCTTTGTGCCTGACACATGAGCTGGTTGCTCATCCATCACATGATGTGTTTATCCAGCTCTAAGCTGGATATTTTATCCAGAAGGATTCTGTGGGAGACAGCATTGAAAGCTTTACTGAAATCCAAAAAGATCAGCTGGCTCCCCTTGATCAAGCAGGTGGGTTACCTTGTCATAAAAGTAAAAAGGTTTGACAAGCAGCACTTTCCTCTCATGAAGCTGTGCTGACTGTCATCAATGGCTGCGTTGCCTTTCAGGTGTATATCAGTACCTCCTAGAATAATTTTCTCCATAACTTTACTAGGTACTGAAGGGAGACTGACAGGCCTGAAGTGTCCAGGGTCCTCATTTGTGCCCTTCTCAAAAACTTGGGCAAGTTTAGTCAGCTTCCAGTCAGCTGGGACTTCTCTGGATTCCCAAGACCACTCAAAAATCATCAAGAGAGGTTTTGTAATGACATCAGCCAGCTCTTTGAGGATTCTCAGATGAATGCTATCAGGTCCCATGGATTTGTAGGGATCCAGCTGGAGCACCAGCTTCAGGGTTGATGGGGAGTTGATCATTCTTGCAGTCATGGTCCTCCAGGTCAGGGCACTGAGACCCCCTTGGTCTGTCATCTGTGGTGAAGGCAGAAATAAAGAATGAGTTAAACACCTCTGCTTTGTCTATGTTCCTGTTTTTGAGGTGACCATCCTCACCCTGTAATGGGCTTATGTTGTTTTTATACTGCCTTTTGCCACTTATATATTTGAAAAAAAAAAAAAATTATGGTCTCCCACATTTCTGACCAGTTTTAACTCCAAGTGAGCTCTGGCCACATAAATTTTCTCCTTACAGTGGCAAGCAACATCTCTGTATTCCTCCCGTGTCCACTGGGCATACACCATTTTTTTCCCTTATTTTCAAGAGAAGATTCTTGTTCTGCTTCTCCTGCTTGATTTCTGACATTTGGGAAATTCCTGCTCCCATGTCCTTAGGAGATGGTTTAAAAAGTGACCAGCACTGATGAAAAAACCTTAAGTCTCTGCTTATAGAAAGTCGTGGGTCTTTCAGAAACAGCATTGAGTTCCCCTCTTCTCGGATGGTAGAGCCATCCGCCTCACCCGCGCAGACTTCACAGAATATTCTAACTTGGAAGGGATGCACAAGGATCATTGAGTCCAACCATTAGGTGAACGGCCCATTTGGGGGTCAAACCCACAACCCCGGTGTTATTATTCTGCTCTAACCAGCTGAGCTAACATTACCCCCAGACCCCTTCTTAGACGCTCCTGTGAAACAGGGAAAGGGAAGATTGTAGGCTGGCTTTTCCACAGGAGAACAGAATGTCATATGACTTAGTGAGCTTCAAGAACATGTGAGGACATATCAGATAATAATTGCATATTTGAATATTTCCATGAGAACATCTTGTCCCAGCTGATCCAGAAACCTTTCTTTGAGGAATGAAATTTCTGAGCCCTCTACAGAATGAAAGAAAAGGAGCACTAAGGCAAAGCAGTGAGTAAGTGAGCACATTTTTGTGAACCTACAACAAACTGAAAAAATGGCTTTATTTTCTGCAGCAAATTTTATTTGGATAAGAAATTAAGGAAAACCAGAAGCCTCTTAAAAAAAACAGAATTGGCGAAAGTGAAACCTTTGTCTTTTGAGTGTTTCAGTTTATTATTTTAAAAAGTTCCATAAATTGTGAGATTTTACATAGCTGTTAATTCCCTGCATCCTGCTGCTTTTTACTTCCTGAGCTAGTTCTATTGCTGGGTGAAACAGAAAGATATCTTAGAAGCAACATTGCTTTGCACAGTGAGTCACAAGATGGAACAGCTAAAAAGAGCTCCACAATTTATTCCTGATCTTAAATGGGATCTGACTTGGATCCTTTTGATCGAACTGCTTCTGGAAACCTCCTCTTGTGAGCCATTATTAACACTTTTTGTCTTCTTGTGTATTTCCCTTGATGTTATTGCAAGCAATAATCACTGAACTAGGGAATCAAATGCACATTTGAGGGAATCAAGGACATTCAGAACATTTCAAGGTGATTTTCGCTTAGTGAATGAAGTGATTCCACATAACATTAAAAATATCATGTGATTTTAGATAGAGTTGGCAATTCAAAGTGCAATGTCTTCAGTTATAGGGAGTATACAAAGCAACATGTCAAGAAGAGAACAGAGTGATTTGGTAAGACAACCTTGGAGGCAGCAGAATTAATATCATTCCATCTCTCTAGATCAGGGGATCACAGAATCATAGAATAGTTTGGTTTGGAAGAGACCTTAAAATCTTCCAGTTCCAACCCTTCTGTCATAGACCCAGGCACCTTCCTCTAGACCAGGTTACTCAGGACCCTATCCAACCTGGTGTTGAGCAGTTCCTACTGTGGAGTGCCTCACCACTCCACAGTAAAGAATTTCTTCCTAGTATCTAATCCAAACCTACTGTCTTTCAATTTGAAGTCATCCCCCTCTCTCCTATCCCCACATGCCCTTTAGGTACAGGAAAGCCGATAATCTCAGATAGTCAGAGAAGAGTGAATAGAGATGGGCTTGCATTGATTATCCATTTATTAGGACTTTTAAAGGCAAAAGCCCTTCAAAATTACTTGCCTAACAGCACAATTAAAATAATTCTGGGTTGTAGGATTGATGAAACAGAGCTTTTTTGTTATAAATGTTGCAAAAACACCCAATACACTTGCTAGAGCCGCTCTGAATATACAGCAAAGTATAAAGATGCATTAAAAACATCATTTCAAGCTATGTGTTTCCTTATGTCACTAATTTCTTACTCTATTTTAATCTACCCACTCACTATCAGACCGCAATACTTCTTCAGTCAGCTTCCCATTTATAAGACAATGTTCTTAGAGCTGACATCAATGGAAAATGCAAGCATTCACTTCTTTGCCTGATTTAGCCACACACTGCTCCACAGCCTCTTAGAAAACATATTTTTTCACTACAGTTACCTCAGTCAGTAGCTGGCATATTTTATACTACAAAAACTCCTAAAATGTCAGCTTCTAGTCCTGGGATAAATTCTATATCCTTAAGAAAGGATCAATAAAAAGTTAGTGACTTTGCAAACAATTGCATAATAAAAAATGAAGCGTGGATAAACGTTCTTATTTTACATACGTGAGAACTGAGTAAAGTACCCAAGTTAGAAGTGAGGAATAGACACTGTTAGAGTGGGTTCAACTTTAATGTAACGTTTGACTCCAAATATATAAACCCTTTTGTGTTTCCAGCAAAGAGTCCAACAAGTTTCCAAATAAAGTCCTCGGCTGACCACGCTTTTACCCCGTGCTCTTTTCCAGACTTCAGAAAGTTTTAAAGATTCTTCAGATATCCCCATTCCCCAAACATCCTTCCTTCCACCTCACAAAGATTGTTTTATGTCCGTCTACACTTATTTTGTCAGGAAGCAGCATAAATGCACATTGCAGATGTGGTGTTCCTTATTTTAGCTAGGGCCTCCAGTGGGAATGAACGTGCGAACTGGAGCAGAGTCCCAGGAGATGGCTGTTTGCAGCTTGCCAGGCAGGGCTGTGTGCAGCACGCATGATTCACCCTGCTGATGCCGACTGTTCCTCAAACTCGGGAGAGGAGTCAGAAGTGGCATGGTGGAGGAGCAGTTAAAGATAATATTCTTCTCTTTGATACAATATCTTCATATGGAACTGAATCACTCACAGTGGTGAAGAGCTGAAATGTTTTGTTCAAGCTAATTTTCTAAAGAGTCTTTAAAAAACCCCCTCTTTTCTTTCAATTTTCTTTTTTCTCTTTTTTTTTTTTTAAATTTTTGCAAGGACCTTGCAAAAGCTTTTTTTTTTTTCTCCTGACAAGCTGAATAAACAGTGAACTCATCTAGCTATTTGTCTGAATACTCAAAGACTCAGCGAGGAAAGAGTTCATTTCATGTGCATACTTGCAGACAGCCACCTCCAGTGTGGACTTGTGGTCCACTTGTGGCCACGCAGTTTTGCAACTGTTGAGAAAAGTCTTCTATATATAGCCCTGAAGTCACCACCTTGAATGGTTAACCATTCAGCTGCATATAACATCCACTGAGAGGCCTCACCTGGAACTTCATTGGTGCTTAACTCTTATTTTACTGCATTTTGAATACCAGCTCCCACTGAAGATTGCGGGCCCCCTGGATTCATGTTACCTGAAGGGCACTGCAAGTCTGGCCGTAATCTCTCATGACAGCTACATCCATTGAAACAGCAGCTCCATGAATCACAGGAGTAAAACCTGCATGTGCAAGAAGCAGAGTTTTCTTGGCAACTGGCCCACTGAGCTAACACTCACCTCTGGAAGATGTCCAGAAAACTTGACTTCTTAGCAACAGTATAAGTTAGCAATGATTATTCTGTCTTTCCTTCCTGAAACACAGCCATTTGCAGTCCAGACTGAAAATGCAAAATCCAGATCTAGGTTTACAAGGAAGTTTTCACTCACTATTAAAAGACCCAGTTGTCAGGATACCACAGCCCTGAGTTGTGTAGGTAACTCCGTGCGTTGCTTCACGTGCAATACATCCCCAAATCTAGCAAGCTGGGCAGGTGACACACATTAGCCAACAGAAAGTGATGAGATTTAAATCACATCTCTAGCCTGTGTGGAGTCCCCTACTCCTGTATTGGTTTAAAACCACCTGATTTCACCTAAATGTGAGTCCCTTCTGGCAGACCTTCTCACCAAGTACGACCTAAACAGTGGCTCTGTTCCAATGGTGGACTTAGCTGGTATTTCTCCAAGAAAGTACAACTAGAATAGATTCATTTCTGTGCTGTAGGAGGTTGAATCTATGTTTTCCATGCCCAAATTACTTTGCCAATGGTACTCAGGTAGAAAAGATTCTTTTCAGTCACTGTTGTGGAAGCCATATTCATCCTTGTAGATGTATTAAATATTCACTGTGCCCTAGAAAAAAAGACATGAGAGAACATGTCTCTATAGCTCACTGTTTTCTTATGGCTCTCATCTGGGAGAAGACAATAATCTCACTTTATGCACTCTCTTCCAATTCAAAATTTAAATATTTGAAAAGGAGTACTCTCTTCCACAAGAAGCCTATGCTTTAGCCCTTTAATGTTCTCATATTACTCTCCTTTCCTTCCTCTGACCTAATAAATATTTAATTATTCCCTGGAAAGTGGTAGTTGAGAGATTTCCTCTCCACTCTACTATCAGGTACTCTCTTAGAAAATGTACTGTGGCCCTTGTTCCCCCTTCTGTGAATGCTTAAACCATTAAGGTCATTAGGTCATAGATCTGAGGTACTGTAACTACCAGCAGCCTTAATATTTTGTGCAGTCCCTTTTCTAACAGATGTGGTCTAAATTGCTTCTGAGTTGAGCAAGAGAGAGAGAAGGAACCTCACCTGCAAAGCCTGAATGAGCTATGCATCATTTGGCTCCTTAGAATGGAATATTGATAAAACTGAGACATTTCCTACATACTTAAAAGTAAAACTTTAGAGATTTTGCTAATGGAAACATAAGTGACTGCGGATTTGGACTACTCTAAAAGAAGGCAAAGCAAAGTGTTGCACTGTGAATACTTAAATAGCAAAGACTGCTATCGCCAAAGTCCTTGTTAATTTCTCTTGTGCTTTTCGGTCTGAGGCTCCTAAGTGCTTAAGCTTTCTTACGCTCAGCATTGCAGTGACATGCCAGGGATGGTGTGCAAGGGACAGCATCCCTGGTGTCACCTCTCCCTGGAACTATCACAGATTGCTCTGAGCTGTCAATGCCTTCACCTCCAGAGTAAGGCACATATTATGAGCTAGGGCAGATGTGTGGGGCTGCCCCTCCCTGCTGCGTGAGGCAGCCTGGTAGGACACCCCTCTGACCGTGGCAAACAGTACCAGGAGGAGCCACTGCAGCCCAGTAACATCTAAGGGAACACTGACACTTCCAAAAACCTTTCCCCACATGACTTGAAGAGTTTAACTAGCAGTTTCATACCCTGTCATGATTGTGTTACAAGAGAAATTCTGAAAATAGCACAGCTGTTTTTGATCCTGCTGCCAAAGGAAGAGGTGGGATATCTGGCAGCAGAAAGCTGGTGGTTTTGTCAATAGGAGCGCAGCCAGGAGACAGGGAAGAGTCAGAAGTTTGCACTGGACGTTAGGGCCCTAGGTTGTTGCTTACTTTGGCTTTAACTTTTCAGATTTGTTGCATGCAATTAGAGAGGAACTCTGAAAATTTGTCCCCAGAAATGCAACAGTGAAAAGATTACTCAAATAACAGTTCACTGAAGTTCACTGAATCCCTGTACAATCACAGTATTACAAACATGAAGTGTGTACAGCAGGAAAGAAATTTATGCAATGGGAAGTGCAACAAGAACAGATCCAGCTGGTGGTAAACTCAATCAGATTCATAGAAGAGCAGAAATACAGAACCTTGCAAAATCACGTGCTCCAGTCCTTTGGAATGAATGTCAATGGTCTATACTAAGATCATTCTGAGAGCTTTCTGTCTAATCCATCCTAAAAACCTCTGGTGAAGGATACTTCACAACTTCCATAGGAGCACAATTTCAGTGTGCTTTTTAACAACCAAAAAGAAGTTTTCTCTTTTACCCAGTGAGATAATTTTGGTATAATTTAAGCTAATTTATGTTTGTTCTTATCCCATTGGCTCTGAAGAATTACTTATCATCATCTTCTTTACAATAACATTTTATAGCAAGAGAAGGGAGAAAAATGTTTTTCATCTTACTGAGATCAAGTAGAAGGAATAATTACCTCCCACATCTTTGTCAGCTCCTGTGTGAATGCAACCCAGAGTAAAATTTGCCTGCTTGGCTACATTGTAAGATTTTTTTTTTTTTACTCATTCTTAGTCTGTATGCATGCTATGTTTTCCCCTTTTTTGTGGTATCCTGTAACTAAAATTTTGCCTTTCTCTGAATAACATCTTGGTACTGGTTGTATAATTTCATTGATTAACCTTTAAATGAAAGTGTTAATAATTTAACTTTGTAGTCTAAGGAAAAGTAGAAACTACTGTAAATATGCAGGGATTTCCATGTGCTTAATCTTTGTTTCTAGAAAAGACCTGCTCTTCTCTCTAAAGAATGTAAGTACCCACTGTGCTGGAAATTACTCAGCATAAAGTGCTATAAAAATCAAGGAGTAATTGTTATTGTTGCAAAAAGTTTTATTTAAGGTTGAATGAATACTCAGATTCTTCCAGTTTATTTATAAAGGAATTTTATTCATCAATACCAGAGGCATCAGCTTCTTTCCTCCTACTTTGAGTAAGCATAAGAAAATTATTCGAATATAAATTCCCATAGGAGATCATTAGCCATCTTCACAAATGGAAAATTCTTAAAGAAAAAAAAATATTTAAGACCTTCACTAACTCAGAGATTTCAGGAAGAACCCATTTCTGCATCTAGAATCTACAGTGGTACAGAATTAGTCACTATGAATATATATCCATTGTGGATTCAGTTGGAGGGAATCTGTAGCCTCAGTGCTTCAATTTCAATATTTTATGGAACTTTTTCATCTTCTTTAGTCTCCAATTTTTCTTATTTGCAGGGTACTATTATTAAAAAACACATCAGAAAAGGGAAAAATAAATCCAAGAATTAAAATAGTAAAATAAGATTCTATTCTTATGCAAAATGTTTGGGTTTGGGTTTTTTTTTTTTTACTTACAAAGTTAGGAAAGCCTCTCTGTAAATCTAGAAAAGCTAGGTAATCAAGAAGAGGAATGGAAGTACATAGTCCTAAAATTGCCTGAATTACCTGTATTTTCTGACAGAAACAAAGAGAGAGAACAAAATAATTAAAATCTTCTGAGAAACCCCTCATGTCAACTGTGTTTTTATGCCTCCATACTAATTTACCTCTCAACTCAATAATTAGTGGCTATCTAGGAACAGGAGGAGCCCATGGCAATTAAAAGTATAGTGCACAGAAATCCTATTGTTATTTATTTACTTATTGTTAAGAGCCAGGCTCTTGGGTTCATGAGGCCTCTTTACTGCTAACTAATGAATGTGATATATTTTAAAATCAAACCCATTATTCAGTTAAAAGTCAACCATTAAAATTTCTTCCTGAAAGTTGAAGGAATATTTTGCAATCCATTGTTCTGCAAGATATTTTGACATGGTTTGGTAGATTTTCCCTAGCTCATGTGTACTGCAAGTCTAATAATGTACTGCAGGCTTTAAAAATGGAATTTACCTTCTGGCAGAATTTGTTCTGCGCATATACATCGCTATGATTTAATAAAAATCTCCTTGATATATCCCTGTGGCATTCCTCATCGCAATACTGTCTTGTTGTTACAGAAATGAAACAACAGAATTGAAAATATAGCTTAGGAAGGCCTGAAAAATATGTTGTTGTTGTGTGAAGGATGGTCTGTCCTCTGTGGCAGCCTGGTATAACACATGGACCTGAGGGGTATCTCACTCTTTATTTTCACAGACTAAAATTAACCAAAGGAAAAAAAAAACAAAAAGCAGCTTGTTATAAACAAGATCCCAGATGTGAATGAACAAATCATTTAAAGAAAAAGAGTGAAAGAATGCTAATTGTTCTGTTAAGGAGAATTTGGTTCTTTGTATGTTTTTCTCCAACTGACCTGCATTGCTCTTACCACTCCTGCTCTAAACAAATCTCAGCAGAAGGAGGGAGAAGGAAATATTAAATCTAGTCCACAAAGTTGAATTCAGTGGTTGTGCCAGAAAGATGTTTGTCTATACCCAGGTGACCATTTATATCTATCTAGATGACAACACTTATGATACACGGGCAAACAGGGAGGTAGAAATGCAAGCATGGATGTCAGACTGAAACCCAAAATATGAAATGGATCATATTTTGATCTCGGCCTCAAAGCTGGAAAAGTGAAGTGTTCTGGACTGAGGAACAAACCCAGCAAAAGACACTGTGCTGTGTTGTAAAAGCTCTAGACTACATGACAGCAGTCACATGCAACGTCTGATAGAAAAAATGATTTATGGAAGCCTGTTATATGTTATGATTTATGTTGCAATACTGTTTTACCTTTATGTAACTTCCTGATTCCTCAACTGCTAAAGAAAAAAGAAAGGATTACCCACGTGAGTAAAAATGTTATGAATCCTGAGTATCATTAAACATGATACTCCACACACAGAACACTGAGCTTTAAAAAATTCCAGTAAACAACATTATCGTCAGTGAAACTCCTGGGATCAGTACCTAATGATCTGACCTAGTTCAGCAGCTGATGTGCTGCTGATATGCTGAGCAGTTGATTCATGTCTAGATTCAGTCAGGTCACTCTGTAGCCCTAAGAGAGAATAAGGCTTGTAAAAGTCTCAGTTTGTGCCCATGGGATGTTTTTGACAGACTGCATTTCTGATTAACTAAGGGGAAACTTTGAAATAAAGTAATCTTTACTACATTCACTTCTCAGTAAGAAATCTACCTTTCACTCATTTTCAATATATTATCTTAGAATTCCACTGCTGCTTTGAAAAACCAAAGGTGGCAATAAGAAAGTTAGGGGGAAGGTTTAAAGATTGAAGCTTAGAATTGCCTACAGAAACCCTACTATATCTGTTAAGAACATAATTCCTTTAGGATATTTTTCATTTTCACCAGAATCCAATTTTCCAAAATTTTAGTCAAAAACTAACCATCCAGGATATGCACTGCCATGTTGCTGCCTAAACAGATTTAGAAATTTACAGATTTAGTTTCTTTTCAAGCTGTCATTCTCAGTAACACTGGTATAGTATATGGTTTTCATTTAATACTTAACCTGAGTATGCTGTATTCCTGTGGCATATTTCAAAACAGCACAGAATGCAGGAAGGGTTGTACAGGCCTAGTAAAGAAAACATATGGATGACTCTTATTTGGCTCTGCCACTAATAAAACCTCAAGCTTTGCCAGCCATTGCTTCATAGAATTCTTGATCTGACACAAACACGTGGATGGACATGTCTTCAAAATCCAAAATACTGCTTTTACAGAGAATAAAGTTTTGCAAGATGCATTAAAATATTTTTTTTAAGAGCTGGGAAGAGTGTGAGCTAATCTGCTTAATGTGAGGATACACTATTTTTAAGTCTCAAGTGGTTCATGTGTTGGACTCCTATAAAAGATAGACCAGAGGTGAAGAGATAAACAGAGAGTGGAATAGCTCTCTAGATAATTTCTTATGGCTTTTCACAACACTTATTCTGATTTCATATAATTCCATTTTCTAGAAAAAAAAAATCCATTTCCTTCTAAAAGTTTTTTCTTTTCCAGTGTGCATAGAAGTTATAAAGTCATCCCTAACTATATATACAGAGGCATCTTTCCATTGTAATTCAGTCCATATCTGTGTGCAGCTATCAGAACAGCTGCTGACTGTATGCATGATTCAGTGATGGACAGAATGCCTTAATGCAGCAATGCCATTACACACCAATGTAATATGGCTGAGGATGCAAATATAAGCAGATGAAGATACATATCCTCCTGAAACTGTAGATAGTCATCAGGATAAATAATCAGACAGCACATACTAAGAAGCAAATGTATCTCTCTGTCACGGTTCCTGGAGCATTTCCTGTGGCTCCTCTGTTTCAGGTGAGCAGTTAGCAGATACCGCGCACCAGAAGAGAGGTTAGATGGAAACTGCTTTGGTTGAGAAGCAGAGGATGAGGATTCAGAAGGTCAAAGTTTAATGTCCAGACCTTCCACAGACTAGCAGATATATGGAGGAAAATTCAGCCATTTTATGTTCCATTTTCTTCACATGTAAACTTAGGACAGTATTGCTGTGGGTAAAACACCCTATTGGGTCCCTTAGGCACAATAATTCGTGACTGTGCATACTCAGAGCACCAGAGAAAAGGCAAGGAGTTGGAAGGTCAGTTACATCCATGCTGCTTTGCTCTTTAACCTGGGAGTACTTTCAGGGACTGTGTTTACATCATACATTTGAGGAAAACCGTAGAAGCTAAGAAGACTGCAATGCAGTCCTCAAATTCATTTTTTCTGCCCTCCCCATACAGAATAGATGCAGTAAATTATATTTCCCCTTTCCATTCCCAATGCGCAGCAGAAGTTATAATGCCATGTTCATATTTACAGTATGTATATCATTTTAAGCCTCTAACTACTGCAAAAGGGTCCATCAGTAGTGATGGAAAACTTAAAAAAAAATCCTACTGAAGTTTACATTTGTATATCTGAAAATGTTGCAAATTTCCAAATATTCTAATTCTGTCGTGAGCTGTGAAAAAGAAAATAACTCTCCCACACACTGATGCTGACTCATGAACTGCAGGATTACTGAGACATGGCATCCCTGGAGGATTATTCAGTTACTCAGGGGAAACTGTAGGATAATTGTCCCTCCCTTTTCATGACCATTCATGAAAACACCTACTGAATATTTTGCTGCTGCTGCAGGCAAACTCTCTGAGCTGTGTTCTGGCAGGAAGATACTCCTCCTCTTCTGCTTTAACGTTTTGATCTTCAGAAATGTAAATGGTCTGAGAAACCTAGTGAGCTTTTTATCTGCCCAAAATCTAAAGAAAGACCATGTCAATTGCTTTTGGCTACTTCAGACAGAAGGCTGTAAAATAGTTACCACAGATTGCTTTTAATTTACTGTAGACACATGCTGACTGTTGCGTTTCCAACGTGCAAGTTTGAGCAATAGGAAGACAACAGTGAGAACAGAACCTTGCCTGTTACAGATGCATGTCAGATATTAAACAGATATAATTAGGCTATTAATTACCATGGAATGAGTTTGCAATAAATGTTTGTTTTTATTAAGGGTTTGCTTAATCAACATGAAGAATTCAGACTTTCATGAATTGCAAAGTGATTTCTGAGGCTAATGATAATTAGAGTGTTGAAAGAGAAGGGTAGCCCGTTTCATTTAAGAAAAATAGAAAGGAACAAAAGAGTGACGCCTGGAAATTGCTCCAAAAGTCAGCCTTGGAAACGCACTATGCTCACCATAGAATTAGATCTGAACCTCCCCTTCACCTAGGTTTTCTCCTAGCATATGTTAAGTGCTCAAGATCACAAGCATTCGTACCCATTATTATCTTTACGTATGCAAATGAATATTTAATAATTGTGTTGATAATCTGTACAAAAGTTGGTTTTTTTTGCTTTCTCTGAATCCTGAAGGATAAGGAACTGTCTCTATAGCATAAAACCAATATTTAACTCCCCAGGTAAAATAGGTTTTCATTGGTGCTTACTGGTATTTAATAAGTGATTTAAAATGGTGCTGTCAATTTTACAGAGAAGATTAAGAAAATACTATTTTTCATGGCAAAACTATATTTTCTTAGGGCAAGTTTTTCCTTAAACACACCAAGTTCAGGATGATTTCAAAACCCAGGAACTTTAAACCTGAAGGACAACCTGAATTCCAACACTCTGAAGAAACCTCTTTGCTGTTTCTTGCTCCTGCGTTATGTACAAACCCATCTAATTCCCACTCCCCGCCCCCAGTCCCTTGCTCTCAGGTCAGGGCTGTGGGCATGGTTTTCCACTTCCCCTTTGTGCTGGAACTGAGCCAGCATCTTCCTTCCTGCTCACAGACTTTGTCTGGCACCCTCGGTTGTGCGCCGAGCCGCCACCTCCTCTGCCCCTCAGCAGCGCTGGCTCCGATGCCTCCTGCAAGAACGTTTCAAAAACCGTGCTGACGATCCGGTTTGCCTCGGGCTCTTGTACACCAAGCAGTGAGGCACAGGTTTGATTTCAACTGCGATTGCAGTGAAAGTTGTCATGTGCTTGCAGTTAATAGGTGTGTTATTAAGTCACGAGGATCAGGCCTCGATGAACATGCCCTCACTGGCCTGTGATGTTGCACTTACTGGGAAATGCGAATCGTTTTGAAACCGCAGTATCATTCTATTCATCTCAGTTCCAAATAAAACAACTTTCACTACTTTTGGTGATATTTCTACAGAAAAGCTACCAACTTCTCTCACAGAATCATTTTTAAATGTCTAATTTTAAATCTCAGTGTTCTCTTGGAGAGGTATAAGTAGTAGAAATTGTGCTGTGAAGTTAAGGGTGTAAGTAAAAGTACTTTAACCAAAGCCTCATTTCTGAACAAAACTTTTTTTTCCATCAGAAAGCCATTTTAATTTAAGAAAGTAATCTTCTACATAAAGTTTATCAGACAGCTTTCTCCTTTTCATTACCAAAATGCTCAAAAAAGTCAGTGTTCTCTCAAAGAGAAAGTGAATGGTATCATTCCAGATGATATCCGATCTTTAGAAGACAATTAAATACTTATTCAAGACTGTAGACCACTACAACAAAGTCAATAGACCTTTGTCATTTGTATCAGCTGGAACTGTAAAGTATTTGCTGCTGTTAAGGATTTGCATCCTTCCCTACTTTTTAAGTCCATATTATGCCCAGGCTATTTTTCATAAAAGGAATTTACTTTCTTCTATAATCTGTTGTTGTAGAAGGCACGTAAGACACCTTTTTCCTTTTTTTTTTTTTAATATCTGTCCTATTAAAAACTGTAACATTAAGAACTGTAGCATTATGGAAGAAAACACATTATAATTCTCTGGGATTGTTCAAAATGAACTCTGGTCTTCCTTGCTGCTTTTGCCTGAACATGCACACTGTTATTGCCCTACTCTGTCACTTTTCTCCCATTCTCCCCTTATGGCATGGTAAGTATTTCAGAGTATTACAGCTGACCGGACTAGAAGCTCACCCTTAAACTATTATAGCCTGTGAAAATTATAGAGAAGTGTTTTGTGCACCAAATTAAAGACTGGCATTTTGATTTAAAAAGAGGCTACATTTGGCTGTTCTTCATACCATGCTTAAAATCCTCTCCCATCTATAATTTTCCTCTGAATAAACCAAGTGCTGGATGTCAGATCAGAGTTCGACTGAATCTAAACTTGACTGTATCTTGAATATTGAGTTTTTAATCTTTTGTCTTCCTCTAAAAGTTGTGCAGCATCAGCTGTGTTCATGCTGTGATTGAAAGGTAAAATCTTGGCTCTGTGAAGTCAATGGGGATTTTGCCACCCGATTCAGTGGGGTTGAGGTTTCACCCAGTCTATTTCATACATATGCTTTCTATTTTGTTCTATCTTAAATACATTCACTGCAGCTTTTAGATTTAGCTCTCAGATGAAATGCTTTACTTTCTTTGTCAGATAAAATGAAATAGGTGCATTTTAAGTTATACAGTGTGATGCCTTTTAACTAATTGAAGAACAGCAAAGGACAAAGCAGGGGAAAAATCTGTGTTGGCTTATTTATTAAAGTTTAATGCTTGGTATCAGGTTTATTTTCCAGACAAAATTGTGTTATCACTGTAAAAGTAAACAGGATACTTTTAGAACTGTATAAAGTATAGGTATTGATTTTCTGAAGCATTGCATTATACATCTCTTGCCTGAAAAATATTCTGGGTATATAATTGTGCAATGGTCTAGCCTTTGTTCAAAGCCTTACTTGTTATTTTTTGCTGATGAAAACACCAAATTTAATACAAAACCAGCTCAGTTTCTGTATAAGTTACTTTGCTCTGCCCTGTGTTTAGAAATGAAATTAAATTGTCGAGATTTGAGGGTTAAAGCAAAGCTGCTGTTTCCTTCTCAGACTGAAAAACAAAAGAAAAAAATGAGCCTACTCTACTTAAAGCAGAAGGCCTAACATGACTTGTAACAAGGAAAGCAAGTGCTTGGAAATGTGTTTTTCAGAAAGACTGCTCAAAAATGTACAAAAATTGATGGAGATACAAAGAAAAGAATAGCCAGTCTGCACTCAGATATTTCTTGGGGGGGTATGGAAAGACACAGTCCAATTATCCCAGCTGGAGAGATGGATATTAGTACAATATCTCTGGGAAACCTTGTTTGAAAAGCAAGAACACATCACCTCCAGGAGCAGGGGAAAGGAGGGAACCACTACCCATGCTGTGGCTGGGGAGCAATGCGAACATTTCCTGGTGCAGGGCGGGTTTTGCTGATATCCCCTGTGGGAAGGTGTCCTTACTGTGGCCTCTGCTTCTGTGACTCATCCCTCTCAGAGGAGGCTGGATGGTACTGGAACTGACTGTGGATTCCCTTGGGAAAAGGAACTTTACCCACCCACTGTACTTTAAAACAGAGCCCATAGAGTGCAGAAATAGCTGGTGACAGAGGAGTAAAGATGTCATTCAAGAAGCAAAAAGAAGCAGGTGAGTGTGCCATGGACATCACAGATTCACAGAATCACAGAATCATTAGGTTAGAAGAGACCCTCAAGACCATCGAGTCCAACCCATGCCCTAACACCTCAACTAAACCATGGCACCGAGTGCCACATCCAGTCTTTTTTTAAACACATCCAGGGATGGTGACTCCACCACCTCCCCAGACAGACCATTCCAGTACTTTATTACTCTTTATGTAAAAAACTTTTTCTTACTATCCAACCTATATTTCCCTTGGCACAGCTTAGGACTGTGTCCTCTCATTCTGTCAGTGGCTGCCTGGAGAAAGAGACCAACCCCAGTTGGCTACAGACACCTTTCAGGAAGTTGTAGAGAGTGATAAAGGCACCTCTGAGTCTCCTTTTCTGCAGGCCAAATAACCCCAGCTCCCTCAGCCGTTCCTCACACGGCTTGTGTTCCAAGCCCCTCACCAGCCTTGTTGCCTCCTCTAGACACACTCAGGCATCTCAACGTCCTTCCTACACTGAGGGGCCAGAACTGGACACAGCACTCAAGGTGTGGTGTCACCAGTGCCAGGTACAGGGGAAGAATGACCTCCCTGCTCCTGCTGGCCACACTGTTCCTGATCCAGGCCAGGATGTCACTCAGCATTGTCCTGAGATATGTGCAGCACTAAGGGAAGGGAATGAGTCTTCCTCGCTTGTAAACTAACCTATTTGTGTAACTTTGCTGGTTTTTCTTATCATTAGGCCTTATTTTAGCTAGCAAGCTTTTAGTGTACTTGGTCCCCTGTAAGTAGGATCTTTCTCACATTCCCTTGGTTTCATATTTCAAATGGATAATATAGTGGCATTAGCATGTTATCTGATGACAGAAGAGATATAATAACACACCTACCTGACAAAAGTGATTGCTGTACAGGTAGATACAAATCAAAAATATTAAAGTTGTAAGAAGATAGAAGGAAAAGAGAATAGAAGAATTTACAGCATCATCCATGCTACCATGCCTCTAGAAAAGCCGTAAAAAACTTACACTATACAAGTAATTTGGGTTTGTTTTATTAGCTGTGAATATAGTACTCTTATGGCAGAGATGGTGTGATAGCAACTCATGCATAATGCAAATGAAGTGTAGGTGTCCAGTATATCTTATTTCATTCTTTTACTCAGGTTTTTTTAAACATTGACTTTGTGTTTCATTTAATTTCATTTAATTTTCTACAAATCGAAGGATCTTGCATTTTACCGTATGTATAAACACCGGGTAAGGAGAGACATACAAATATTTATAACATCAAAACTCCTTACACAATTACTTACCCGGTTTCTTAGTTTGTGCAGAGTCTGAATTTGACACCTCTAGGTATCAGCTTTGGGTTATTAGGCTCTATTTTTAGCTCTTTAAAATGGTAAAAAGAGCTTGGAGGCAGAAGAAATAACCACTTAACTCTTATCAGAAAAAATTTTCTGTAAAACAGCCATATTTCATACAACCTCAAAAAAAGCTGTCATTTTATTCTTCTTACTTATGCTACAGTCTTCATCCTCTCTGCCAGCACTTTGAATAAATCTCACAACTGCAAGAAGCTGTGAGGTTCAGGTTCATTCCTCATGCTGGGTTTTCATCTTGGCCAAAGGAGCACTCAGAATCACATGTGGGACTAATGCTCTCCTTTTGCAGCAGTTGGGACCCTTTTCCTCTAGTCCTCTCTTTCTCTGCCAACACTGTCTATTCCCTACCTCCCCTCAAACATTTCCTCTATGTATTTATCACTCCTTTTTTCTTGTGGCTACATACACAAACAACTGCAAAAATGTAGTTGACCTTTTAGTCTCAGAGGGGACAGGTTTGTGGGCATTTCCATTTCCCTCTGCTGAAGAGATGTGAGGAGGTAGCTGAGAAAATTTTGTTTTCTGCTTTCACATGTTACATGCTTAAGGTCAGTGGGTTTGGCATTTCTAGAGAATTGAACTGTTACAAATAAACCTCACAGAGTCAGGGGAGAGGTGTTCTTTATGAAGTTGAGATTGAATTAATGAAGGCCTTTGAAGATTAAGATGAAGGCCCTGAGTACAAAGAACCAGCAACAAAAAAAGCTTCATTTCCTCTGGCTATGTGTTGGAAGGCTCATCCAAGTCACTGGGAGGTGCCTCAAAGTTTTGTAGTGATAACAATCCCATTTGCATGAACCCTATATATTTCTGATGCAAAAAGAATTCTAGCCCTGTTTTAGTAGTTATAGATGCTTTCTAGGAAACCAGGCTAAAAATACTAAGAGATAATATTACATGGCTACAAGATAAAATCTCCAATCAAAACAAGTTATATCAAAGCTGATTTTTGTCACCCCTGGTGAATATTTGGGATTAATTCTCTATCACTGAGATGTTCTTGCTGACTTAGCTGTGGAGGGGCAAGAGTCATTGACAGCCCAGGAAGAGAAACATACACATACCTGTAGAACAGGTTAGTGGTCTCTACCAAGATATTTGTACATTATCTACTTACAGCTATGCATATGAAGAGTTAACCAGGGCACTGAAGTCCTACGTGTGATACGTTCTCTTTGCAAGGAGTCAGGACTTGCTGACTGAATAAATGCAATGCCAGGATTTTTATGGGTTGGGCTACATTAAAGTTAGAGTGCAATTAATGTGCATAGCTCACTGAACCCTAGGAATACTGAGGACTGAAAAGAGGCTCAGAAACAACTCAAATTCAACTGAAACTTATGTCTCAAGTATTTAATCACTGAGTGATTAACAGTTTTATGGCTATAAAAGAATAATTTCATAGGAATCTTTAGCAATCTGACAATAACAGGATTTACTAATACAGCTTTGTGGAAACTTCTCTTTGATTGTCAGTACTATAGCACAACATTTCTCATGATAGTATGATCAACAGAGAATATTTCCCAGGAAAGTGGTTTCTTCAATTGCTGTACCAGTCTGTATTTTTTCCATCCAATATTCTGAACATATTCAGTAATAATTTGTTTCATTTTTGTGGAATCCCTGTGAACAAATTTCATCTTAACTTCATTACTGGAATTTAGTAAGCAACAAAGAAAAGCCTTTTATGTTTCTTTTTTAGTGATACTCTGAACTGTACCATTTGGTGTACTGGTTACAGTAGAAGGATCCAGAAAACAGTATCCTGTCACATTAACACCTTGCCAGCAGCCAGATCTGTGTTTTCTAATGAACTCACAGCAAGATGCTTCACTGGAGACTATCCCCTGAGGGCTTCAGCTGATTAGCTTTAGAGAATTCCTAGCTTGAACAAATACTATGTACCCTTGAACTGGTACTATTGAAAGCTCATCCAAACATTCAGGTACCTTCCCCATCCGATGCTGGGACGAGTCTGATAGCCTGCAGTTCTTTCTGGGCCCTTCCTGATCTCAAAAGCTGTCCTGGGGAAAAAGGAAACAGCACTTGCTATCTACTGTACGTAATTAGTTTATGGCTCGTACTTCATAGCCATCAGGAAATTCATCACTACTTCATTGTTGCCGATGATAAATAATGCATATTACTCAGCTGAAGATTTTAGCTTTCTTCCTGATTCTGCAGTACTCTAGAATTTAACTAATAAACAAGTGTTTAGTATTTTACTTTTTTTTTTTTTNAATAATCACAGATTCTTGGATCCAGATGAAAGGAGACTCTTCTTTTAATTTCCTCCACTGCAGCTGTCCTGTGCTGAAGTCATCAGCCATACCTAGTGATGAGTTCTTGCTGTGGGAGCACTATCAGCTTTGTGCAAACCTCACGGAAGTTTCTGCTAAACATTCCGGAGATCCCACCTGCTGTTCCTTAAAGTTTGACAGCCTCTCCCTTTCTGCTCCACTTCATCTTTGCTCTAGCTTTTTGCAGAAAACTCATGAGACTCATAGGAATTTGTGAAACTAGGTGAGAGTTCACCATGGTTGCTGACAGATGCACTTTCAGATACAGATACCAGTATATGAGAGAAAGCATTCCCATCCTGCACAGTGGTATTCCACCAAGCAGGGAAACAGCCCAGTGGCTATGGATAAATCAAAACAGAAACTTGTTTTGCACAGACCACCAAAGATCATCTGTTCTTGGACATAGTTAAAGAGAGGTTTTTCCCCACTGAATACTGGCTGAGTGTAGTATTAGTTTCTCTGTTAAACTGGAAACAGACTGTACTGTTTGGCATGCAAAATGTTGGCAGAAAGCAGGAGAAAGGTTTTCTCAGCAGTGAGTTGCAGGCTGTGCACCTGTATTGAGTGGACTGAGGTGGCTCAGGATCCTGTGTGACAATTCTGTGTGCCTGCAGTTTGGGAGTGAGTTTTGTTTCTTGGCCCTCGTGCCATTCTAGCAAAAGACAGTGTTGTGATGGCACATTCATATTTCAGAGCATTAGCTTGAAAGTAGCATAATCTAAATGTGTGTTGGGGGCCTGAGCGCTGCATATGCTGTGGCTGTTGTTACTGTACACTTCTTTGCAGGCTGCCACTAGAAAACAATAACCACAATTTGATTTTTTTTTAATGTAAACAAGAGGTTGTGAATATGCAGCAAATGTGCTGTAAGCAAACTTCAGACATGCAAGTAAAAATAAAAAATCCAGTGGTTCAAAATGTAAGTGCAAGGAAAAAATGAAACAAGTCTGACATTACCTGGAAAACCTTGGTAGAAATGTTTTTCCTGGAGATCCCATTCTCTATTCCCAGGAAAAGAGCAGGAGAGATACTAGAGACCAATGGATTCCTAAAAATAATTTTAAAGAGTCTTGAATGCCTGTCATGCTCCACAGACCATGTCAAAAGAAAAGCAGTAGGCTTCCTTGTGAATCAGACACACCTCTAGCTGTAAAATGGGGGAGAGTTGCAGAGTCTCCTCAAAAACTGTCTTTTCACACTCACTCTGGGGTTTTAAATGGATAAAAGCAACAGGGCTAATAATGAAATTAATGAGGCTTAGGATTCATACTGTTTACAATGCAAAAATGCCCAAAGCACAGTCAGTGATGGGAAACTGAACTGAGTTCACCATACGGCCAAATTGCACATTTTTCATAGGGAGAGTGATGTAATTAAACTCACTTACATGAAGGACATTAGTCACGGGCTAGAGATCTTCACATTCTACCATCAGCAGAAATTCCTGCTTCTAACATTTGGCTTCTGTCATGAGTTCCTGCTATGGCTAATTTTTACTGCCAGAAGACTATGATGTGTATTTATGAGACTAAAATTTCAGAAAAGGTAATTTTTCAGGAATGTAGTGAAAGGGAATTATTTTGGTGTAAAAGAAGAAGGAATCCAGCTTGCCATTTCCAGATATTCAGCAAAGCTTAAAGTCACAAGAATCTACTCTCAGACTTTATTTCTTTATGTGTATTTCTACCTGTGTACCTCATGTATGAACAGATATATATGTACACATATATGTACACAGATATATACGTACACACACACACACACACACATATATATAGTATATATGCATGTATAAATGCATGTAAGCAATATGTGCACGTGTGTGTGTGTGCTTAAGGTAACACTGAGAGTTGTTTCCTGAGCCACAGCAAAGTTGTACAAATTATGTTATGTAAACTAGTGGTTAAAGCATTCAGTACCTCAATCATATTTGCACAGTTACTACTCAGAAAACCATCACTGTTTTGGCTTCTTTTCTTGTTTGGGGGCTGGATCAGATTTCTACTTGACATAGCATTACACTTCCATTTTGTTTCGTTTTTTTTTTTTTTGACAGTGATACAACATGAGCAATTTAGCTGTTACCTGATGGAAGAGAACTTGCAACCGTGTAAGACCCTATTTTGAAAGTTTTTTGGACTAGGCTGGAGTAAAGAAGGGCCCTCATCCATACATTTCCTTGATGTCTTATCATTATAAACAAGATTTGAAGGACACTGAAAGTCTTGTGAAGCATTTATAGGAAGCTGACAGTGTAAGAAGCAAGTTTCACCCATGTGTCTATTAGAATCACAGATCTAAGCCAACCTCCTGCTCAAAGCAGAGCTAAATCTGAAATCAGACTGTACTGTTCAGGGCCATGACCAGTCATGACTTGGAAATGACTGTCATGACTGTCATGACTTCAAAAGTGGACATTTGACAGCCTCTGCATAAGCCTATTCCTATTGTTGCTTCACAGCACTCAAGGATTTTTTTTTTTTTCTATTTTTAACCACAATTTCTCTTGCTGCAGCCTGTAATTGTCGTGTCTTCTTCTTTCCCTGAGCACCTCTGAGGAGTCTGTTTTTTCTTTTGGGTTATTTCCCACCAGTCATTAAAGACAACTACATCTTCCCCTTAGACTTCTCCGTATTGAACAAGTCCAGGTCTCCTAATTTATTCCTTTATGCATTTATGTCAATCACTTAATCTCAGTGGATCTGTGCTGTTGCAGTTTATCCATTTCTCTCTTGTACTGGCAAGGCCAAGACTTAACACAATTTTCACTAGAGTTGAAATACTAAAATTTCATTAACTACCCAGATGATATAAAGGCAGAATTAAGTTAAATATTGGGATGAAGGTGTAACAGGTGTAAGCCGTTTCCAGTAGTGATCAAGATAAGTTTCTAAGAATCTAGTTCAGTAAGAAGTCTGAGATCACACAAGAGGTCAACATCCAAATAATATAAATGAGAAAATTTTATAACAGAAGCTCCTCTTTCCCTATTGGTGGTTTGTGCTAAGCTATTTTTGTTCCTTGCAAGATGACTCTTTCATACCTTGGTGATTTCAAACAAAGTGCTATTTAAAATTGAAATGTCAGCTTGACTGGAAAAAAATGATCTAGAAATCACTAAAAGCAAAAGCCCATGACAATTTTTTTTCCCAGCCTTGTCTAAATCGTTGATTCTCTTTATAAATTCTGTATGACTTGGTGGTATATGCACAAGGCACACAGGGGGCACGTAGATAATTTCAAGAGAGGAACTCAAACTTCATGCAGCAGTATCTATATTTTATTGTAACTCCCTACACAATTAAGATATGAAAAATTTCATGTTGTAAACTTCCCTGGTGTTTTCGTCTTTTAGTTGCTGGCATAGTTTGCACTATTGTGATGTGGAAATACAGCAGTGCGCTCACCTTTGATAAGCACACTGCTGGTTGACTTACAATACAGTTGCTAAGTGAAGCAAAATTTGCCTTTTCAAGTAGTAATTCTTGTCTCAAATACAGGCAGAAGGTCAATACAATCTTTACAAAAATAACTGTCCACCATAACCTCAAAAGGACAAGTCAACCACTAAATAATAATTTTTTAAAAATATACTCTCACACCTACTCAGCATTCCACTCTTACCTGATTCTGACAAACGCTGATGTTAATTTTGGTTTGACTCTTATATATGACATTGGTGCCTCTAAGCCACACATGCACATATGCATGTTCTGCAATGTTGCTTTGCTTTGAGATATTTCACATTTTGATATCAACAGAAAATTCATCTCCTCACATGTGAAATTCTATTTGTGAGGTTCTGTGCCTGTAGCCAGACTTTCTGGGTAATAACCAACATAGTTGATGGGGGCAAGGATTCTCCTTCTCCTTTACTCAGGAACACAGCTGCAATGTCCTTGCTCTCTGGAGAGAATAAGTCAACCAAAGGGAGAAAGATAAGGGATAGGACTGCAACACATCTTTAAGGTTTGTTTTTTCCTGCTTTGTTCCAGGAGATTATTGTCACAGGAAATGGAGCAGTCTCTGCAGTCAGAAAGATATGGACACACCATTATGACTGGCTTGCTATGTAGAGAACTCCTGATACACCGAGGCCAGTGGTGGCTGGACCTTTCTTAGCTCCTCATTTTTGTAGTAGTCTTAAATAGAAGGGCATGTCAGTCAGTGATACTGTCACCTCTGTGTCACAATAAAAATGAAGTAAACATGGGAAAGAAATAATTTTTGGTGTGTTTGCAATATATTTTGAAAGGTCCTATAAGGTTATGAGGATTATCTGGAAAGCCAGCTGTGCCCTTCACTCCTCCCTGTTCCTGATAAGTTCCTTACTCAAAGGAGTACAGGTTGAACGTCGTTTACTGACGTTCTGAACTTTATCTGCTGGTTCTTATCTCTTCTACCATGCAAAATATGTGCATGAGAACCTTAATTTCTGCACGTTGGCAGCAAAAAGAGTAAAAAGAAGCAAGTCTTCTTCTGTTTCTCAGACCTGAACGCGAATGAGTGATAACAGTCCCTAATATCAGAGAGGAATATCAGTGTAGAGCACACATCCCTTCCTCCCTCCCTTCAACAGAATTAAAGACCTGGTTGGTGCTGCATTTTTCTCAGTGCACATGGTGCAGGATGTATCCTGTGTCAGTTAATGCTACACATCCAGAGCCAGATTGCTGCTGTTATTGCTGCTGAAGTAGCAGCAACCTGAGCAATGTGGGAGGCAGTATCACAGTAGGCACTTCACACAGGCAGGAATTGTCAGCCTCAGAAAAGTTACACCCAGGACCAACAAAGCAGGTTAAAGAAGGTGAGGGGGTAAATGACACACAAGGACTAGGAGGCCCATGAACCTAGCTCTCCTTGCAAGGTCACGTCCCTGCTGGAAACACTCCCTTCAACCTACACTTTGTGACCGTATGGTAAATACAGGCAGGGGCCTGTTATGTCCAAAGGGCATCTGGAGCTTGCAGTGAAAAACAACTCACATCCATCAGTTCACCAGGCATGCTGTCCTGGCCCTTCCATCACAGCCATGGCTGTTAACAAGCTCATGTGCTCATTGCTGGTGGGGAGCTTCCAATTGCTTGTGGAGTTCAGCTTTGGTACAAGAGCAAAAGGGAGCAGTCATGTTTGTGACACCCCTCTCACTTGTACCAATGTATCTGACTTTCTTATCAGATGAATAATAAAATTATTAAGGGTTTTTTCTCTTAATAATGAATGCAAATAAGATAAACATATGATCATGTTTCCAACTAATGGTAATTTTTAAGTATTTGGGATTTGCTTTCTTGACACAGCAACACAGTTTGATGCACTTACAGGCATTAAATATTCTAGATCCATGGTAAAATAGAACTGTTGTTCAGAGCACATACACTGGGATCAGTGACACTAGCAGTTGAGCAGGAAATGTCTTGTTGTTCAGAGCACATACACTGGGATCAGTGACACTAGCAGTTGAGCAGGAAATGTCTAACTTTTAGTGCCTAACATGAGGCATAACATTATATTAAGAACTGTAAAAATTCATCACAGTCAATGCATGACAGAACTTTTAATGTTCTGCTTTAAGCAAGAAAGCCACAGTTTCCAAATCTTTTAAAGTGTCCCACAGCTGAAAGCTATCTTAGGTACCAGAAACAGAACATTTTATGAAATACTGTTGGGAGAAGACATTTTCAGTTTTGCAACAGCATTGATGAAGCCACTAGCCTGACAGATGGAAGCATTACCATTATTTGAAATAATATTCAACATAACATCATATAGACTACAAAATACTCAACCATGTGTTAAAAGAAGGCCTCTTTATGCTGACAAATCTACAGCTGAAAGAGCCATGTTAGATAAGTTCAGTATTTTACTTGTGAGAAAAATGGTGTATGTAGCATTGTGGACAACTGCAATATTTTGGGAAAAGATTTGACATTACAAAGCTTGAAAAGAGCATATTGTATTTAATGGAAGTTAATCTTTTACGCTAATAGATATTGTGTTTCTTTTGGAGACAGACAAATATTTAGACTGTCCATTATTTGGAGGGAGGATATCCTCTTAACCAGAAAGCCTAGTATTCATAAACAAAAATATTAAGAAAAAGTGGTTTCTGTGGGAAATGCTGGTGTTCCAATATCAACTTTAAATTGACATTGCCCTTTATTGTTAAAAGTGCAGTCAGATACAGAGGTTTGGTTGCAGCTTATTGTAAAGGTTTGGTTGCAAAAATTGCATGAAGCTTTTTTACTAATATCACCATCATTAAAATCTCATTCGGTCTTACTTCTTTTGAAATGTGCATTTAAAAAATCTAATTAATTTTACCAACATGAAAGAATCATTATTTTACCCTGTAATGTTTGCAGCCAGGTCTTTGTTACAATATCAAAATTTCTTCTGGTAGTTACAAAATTTTGTGAGCAATTTAGAGGCACAGTGAAAGGGATGGAACTCATCATGTTAATGAAATTGAGGCTTAATAATTAAATCTTAGTAGCTAGAGGGGAAGGTATACTTTACAAACATCCCTTCAAGGCCTATTCTTCTCTAATTGCTGTGCAGTTTAAGCCCATTACAAATTCTCTGAAGTTGTCCATTCGACATTTTTACTTGACATTGCATGGTGGTAGCACTGAATGTACTGGCATTCAGTGAGGCTTCTACATGTTTCTCAGGCCACTGCAACAAGTTACTCCTGCCTCATGCCAAAACCTTTGCTTTGGCAGGCTTCACTTAATGGCAAATTGCCTGAGTACAGACAGCTGTGAGGTGGTATTTCTTTACATTTCAAGTCAAGTAGCACTTATCTATGCACAAAGGGCAGTGCTGGTAGTACTGAAGAGAGGAAAAAGAAATAAGAAGCCATTTGTTAATTCTAAGAGCTTTTTCTAAAACGAAAAATATTTTTCTATATGAATAAGTTCATAGCTCTGAGCACAGGATGTGCTACATTAGATAACTGTGTATTATCCATTCTGCTGGATCAATAGCACTGAGCACTGGGTTGTGTACTATGTGGTTTATTCCTTCTTTCAGTCAAGGTCAGGTCAGTTAATTTGGCAAGCATTTGAATGATATTTAATTAAAGCCAATTCAACAACAATCAATTTCCTCACACCTTTTACCATTACCAAAAGTATTCCATCTGCTAAAAAAGGTTCTTGGTTGGTAAAAAACTGATATCCTTTAATTTAATTTCTGCCCTGAGGAGATCCCTTTTGTAGAAACTCCAGCTCAGTAGTCTTGAGTTTGTGCCTTATGGAATGTTGTGTAATTACAGAGATCATCAATACCTGTAGCTGCATTATTGTAGTTGCTCATATGATAGGTAGCTTTCAGTTGCAGACCCTGGTGTAGAGGACTAGAGCTTATGGAAAGGATTGTTTAAAATCATGTATAAAATATAGATGGAGATTTATCCTTCTCCTCCACTCTACTCTAGGTGAGATTTCAGTGTAAAATAACAAAAGTTCCACCCTTCTTTGGGTGCAAGCTCAGAGAAAAATACATCAAAAGTGTTCTAAATTTGCAAATTTTCTCATATCAGTAAGGGAATAAGGTAAAAAAAATGAGTGTTTTTGAAAATTCCAGGAGAAAGAAAAATTATAGAGGTGTTTAAAATACTGAATTTAACTATTCTGTTAGAAGGAATAACATACTTTGAATCTCAGGATGTTATGTTTACATGCATCCATGTGTGTTCATGTGCTGCGTCTAGTGTGGGTCATAGAGATATAAAGCATATTTAACATCTTATTACAGATATTTTACAATTTCTTTGCAGCACGATGGCTCACTTGCTCCTTCTGATGAGTTACTTCTGTGCTACTGCACATTGATGATAATGCAGTCTTCTGGGGCTAGTCTCTACAATTTTATCATACTGAGGCCAAAAGGCCTATCCTGCCCTAACACACAAATATTTTATTTATAGGCTAGTAAGACAGAAGTCTTCCCATTCTTTATCTTTTATAACACTCCATGTACTGTGATATCAGGTAGGGGAGAATTTGAAGTTAGTTTCAGCTCCATGGATAACCTTTGGCATGAACATTTAAATATGAAGGCTGAGCAGAAACAAACAGTGGGATGCTGTTAGAGGGGAACAAACTCTCCTGCCAACATCTTTGAAGCAGCTGCCTCTCTTAAGGCAGAATACGTTAGCACTTATTAAGTTGGTTACTGCTATTTCCTTTGGGAGCCTGCAGTACAAGTGACCTGAAACATGCAGGGTATCACACATCCTTAAAGATTTCCAGGGTATCCTTTCAGTCAGGCAAAGAAAAAGTATCAGGGTTATGATTTCCACATTTCTATTTGGCTTTTAGTGACTTCACGTAAGTAATAAGTGCAGCTGAGCCAAATAACCAAAATTTCATTTTAATTTTATACTGTACTATCCTAACCTCCTGGTTATGCTACCCAAATGTACAGGGTCATTTCCACTCTTGTGTAGCGCTAAGAGCTGCCCACAGATGGTACTGGAGGGAAGGCACTTTGACTTGTAGTGGTCCTGCCCCTGCCTCACAGGGGAAATCCAGGATTGTCCCCAAACTGGGCCTCTGCTAAGAAAAGAAGGTCAAGAAGATCCCCTAATACCTGCTCTAATCCTTGCTGAAGAAAAAGTCCTGTTGACTTAATTTGATTTTTGACTTATGTGCTCCTGCACACAGCCCATAGTAAAAGCTTTGAGATTGTTTAGTTGCTTTTGCCAGCTGAACCACTCTGATGTTTCTTGTGTAGCATCAGTATATGTACCTGTCTGAAAAGGGGTGGTCTGAAACTCCCTGATATAGCACTTTATATTTCCTCTCTCTGTCCCAGAGGCAACAGCTTAATTTTGGGGAAGTGGAGACCTCACACAGATTGTGCTTCCCTGTACTAGACATGGAATTAAAAATCCTAGAAATGAGAAAACCCCCAAACCAACCAAACCATAATGCCAGAAGCAAGTAAAAATATAATTAAGAACTGACACATTAATTTTTGCTGTGTTTCAACATGCAATAGAATAGGTTTTTGTTGAGATGAGGCATCTGTACTAAATCATGCCCTTGCCTGCTTAAATGTGAGGGAAAAAAAAATTTAAGCCTTTTGACCTAGCTTTTTTCAAGGATGGTGTTAATATTGCCTGAATTAATGTTCTGTCTCCATGAACAGCTATTTCACACACTTCAGAGAGATTCAGCATTTATATTTCTAGAAGCTTTAACAGCCTCTCTCAGAACTTTAGAAATGACAGCTAAAAGGAAAGTTTTTAAGGTTGCTTACTGTCTTGCAGGACTCAATTCTTTTACAGGATCCATTTTTTATTTATCAAAAAACATAGTTGACATTGCTACAGAAAAAAAAGTGATGACTATATTTTTGCACTCAGGTTTAGTTAATTTTCAGTCATCTCTGTGAGTTCAGCTGCAGATTTTGTCTCCTGCAACTTTACATTACCGATATTTTACTGGGGATCTTGGTGAAAATCCTCAGGCTCAGAGGTAGCGTGACATTCCTGGAGAATCCTGTTCCTATAGTCTCAAATTATAAAGTCATCCCAGGCTATGGGGTCACACACTGGTTGTGCAGATCAAAGGGTACCAGCAGCAGCAGCCACTCCTGTAGTGGAAAAAGTATATTCCAGCAAAATGAAAATGCCAGTCACTGGGGACTGTGATTAGCAACAATGCACATGCAAATAGAGACAGCAGATAAAGGGGTCAGAGGACATCCCTGAAGAAGAACCACCAGGCAATGAGCATGTATGGGAAGAAAGGAAACTTTCTTTATAAAGCTGCTACTAGTCGTATGCACTTCATATAATAAAACATCCTGGGAAGTGACAGAACCACACTGTTAATTGTTGTGGAAACTAACAATTTACACCAAAAAAATGTGTGTTTCTCTTTCCAGTTTAAAAATTTCTCTTTAAAATATTCTTTAAAGCAATGAACAAACAAGTCTGGTTTGCTGAGCTGTTCTATAATACTACAGTATTTTAATTTGCATTTTTTCTGCCTTTACAGTATCAAAGGTGCCATCCACTTTTGATTGCATTTGTTCTTCAGTAGTTTATTACCAAACACTACAAGTAGCGTAGTGTACAAAGTAGCAATTTCTTTTCAGAGCACATCATAGAAGCAATGAGGAACATAAAAAGGTTAAATCCCCATGAGAAGGTACTAAGACAGTGTGTTTTGCACAGCAAAGAACCTCCTGTTTCTGCACCTAAAACCTTGTCAAACACAGTAAAAATTCATCCTAAAAGCTCTTTAAGGCCTTCAATGACAGATCAGAGCAGCGCACCAACAGATCCATGACCTGCACCCAGGCAAGGACAGCAGTGAGGCATACACAGAAAGTGAGGTGACTGGACTGAGATCACTTTCCCACACGACTAGAGGTCTGTATGTGCTTCTGTCATGTATTTCAGACTAAGTCCTATAGCAACTCCTGTTTGTGTGGTGTGAAGAATTACAGTGTCAAATATTTTCCCAGGTATAACTGTGAGGTGTGTACAGCTCTGCAAGGTGAAGTCTTAAAAGCCTAGACAGCACAGTCTTGCAGGAACTTCATCCTGCAAGAGCAGCATCCTTAAAATGGACAAACCTTGCAGAAAGCCTAATGCTCTGCAGTCCCAGACAGTCACATGAGAGCAGCATTCCTTGAATACAAGACGAAGCTCAATGCAATGATAAACTGGGCTCACTGCCTCAGAAGCTCAACAGTGTAGCACATACAGCATAAAACACCACAGCTCTGTAATCATGTATAACAAGGTTCAGTGTTTGATTTCTAACAGATTAGCAGCTCCTACTGCTTGCTCTCCACTTGCTGTAGGAGTCTCATCTGATCTCACTGGCTTTTGCAATAGCAGTAACAGAGGGAGAGTCTGAACTCAGGGATCTGTGTTAATAAAACAGGATTATCATCTTCATGAATCTTGGTCAAAAGCCGAGGATTATTACTTCAGATATAAACAGCATGCACAGATGAACTGTTCAAAAGCAAAATTTCTTTTAATAATTGCTTCTAGTAATATGAAAGAAAAGGGGAAGAAAATTATGTGACATAGATACCAAGGTGTCCACAAGCAGAATGTTTTTCTCTGGTGTTACCAGCCAAAACGGTGTAGGTACTTCATCCCAGAAAGACCAATATAAATTTGGAAGAAACCATAGCTAATATTGAAGATTTTAACTGCTATTTCCCAGCTCCCTGCTAGTGGTAAGCAGCTAGGCTTTCACCTCTTGGATGAGGCCTCTAATAGGTTCCCAGCCCTCTGCTTAGTGCAGATGTTCTCTCAGGCAGAGCAGGCAGGACAGGAGTCACTCCTTTCTCTATGCCATGCTACCAGGAGTAGCCCTTCTGAGGTATTTTAGCTAAATTATAGAAAGAAATTATGCCAGGTTCAGAAGTGTCAAACCCACCAGAAAGCTGTGGGAGTTCAGGGGCTGGGTATTTAGCCAGAATTTTGTGCCTGTGGGATGAAAGGGGGTTCAGATAGATTCTCTACAACTCTCAACATGTTAACACTCATCAGCCTCTTGATCTGCACGCTCCTCGCCCTGTCAGATCTCCTCACTGCTGCAAGGGCAAACAGGGCACATTCTGCTGACACCCTGAAACACCTCAGAAGGGCCAGAGATTTAGATTTTCCCTCAGGATCTTCACCTGTGTAATTTGACTTCAGTAACACAGTTAAAGTGGGGGTTTGTATCCAGAAAAGCAGAAGCTAGCGATTTGGGGATTCTCCAATTCAGGACCTGAAAGTCAGTAACCAGTGATCACAAGATGAGCTGTTAGCATGAAGAATTGCTTTTGAAAATTTGTCTCACTCTTCTTTTTTTTCCCTTTACGACTCATTCTCCATCCTGCCTTCTTTTCTTAACATTACAAAAAAAAAAAAAAANGTCTGAAGTTATCCTAAAGGACATTCCTTTTATAATTTCATGCTGTTGCCATACATTGCAACAGATAAATTATAACAAGCATTCACCTAACCAGCATGATCCAAACTAAGTAAGCAAAAAAAGTTTATTTATGACAGAGATGAGTTTCTCTGGTGCTCTCAGCCCAGAAAGACGGTGGAAATTTGACTGAACAGAGACTTCTGTGTCTGAACAGTGTAATGGGTCAGATGAAGGCAGAAAGTAGCTATTCTAAAAATATATATTCATCATAAAAGCCACAAAAAAGATGGCCTTTTCTATCAGGATTGTAAAAATCCATGGGAAAGAACTAATTTTTCCCTTGATCCTCATCAAATGCCATTAGTGGTTGCTGCACTTAACAGAAGTAAGTTTCCTCTCTGTATAAGGAGAAGCTGTGTGTGGGAAGCAGTGAAAAAGCCTGAGGTACTTCCTTCTGAGTGCTTTCGCAAGTAGCTCAGTCAAGCTCACAAATGTTCCTTTAAACTCTTTCAGCTCTGAAAAATCAACAGGAGAATCTTAATACCAGAAAACAATTAGAGCTACTGAACCAAAATTTTTTGAATAAGGGATTGCAAGCACATGACCACATGGAATTTTAAATTGCATTAAAAAATGTTTTTTTTTACTCTACTTCCTGTCCCATTTTCAGACCTCCAATGTTGTTTCAGAGAAATAGGAAAATTCTTAGTTTATTCTTCACCTAAACAAATATTCCCTTAAAAAATAAAATAATATTCTTAATGTCATGTGCTGAGTCTTTTGAGTCACTTGGAAAAGTAAACAAAGCCCCCCTGCCGGTTCCTGCTTCCTTTGACTCCTGCTTCCTTTCCCACGTGCTTTATTTCTCTGACTGTTTGACCCATGCCTGGGCCTTACAGGTTCCGTTGTCCTGTCTTGGCTCCAACAGCTAATGAGCCACCAAAATGAGTTCTGCAACTGGGAAACCATAGCTGAAACTTTTCTACTTTGTGGGAAATATTTCCATGTGGGTGTCAGAGGCACTGGATCCTTTCCACAGAACAGCATAGTCTTCTCTTATCTTGACCTTTCTGCCTCTTCTTCTATTCCCTACTTTTTTTTTTGTCTTTTTGGGCTAGTGGATTCCCTGCTAGCTTTACTGTTTGCTACAGATTATGCATGTCTTAATATTTAGGTTTTTTAACTGAAGTATTCTGAGGAAAGAAATGTTTATTTCAGTCATGACAAGAGCTAGACTAAAAGAAAAATATTCCTTTATATTCACATCCTTCCAATGCCTAAATACTGATTTCGTTCCCAAAAGCAGTTCTTCAAGACGAAGTGGGTTAAAAATATGATAGCTCAGAAAATACTTCTCAGTTTGATTGCTGCTTAAACAATGTGTAAAATAAGTATGTGACAAGACAACAATGCTACACTTAGAGCAATTTTTCTACTTTGAAGTTAACTGTGCCTGGTCCCTGTTTGCATGTCACTAATGACACAGCAGAATATTATCTATCTTTTCCTTTCTCCCACTCATTTACCAAAAAATTATTTTACTTGGTGCTCCCTACCCTACTATCAATATGTTTTCACCATTACATATATCTGCCAAAGACTTATGGTGAATGTTAAACGGTAGATCATTAAACTAATATTAAATATTGAATTGTGTGTGTTAAACAACAGTTCAAGAATGATGCAGGAAGTCTTGTTGGTGATAACTGATCATAACAATATGTCAAACATGATGACACATGCACCTACTACACATTGTAAAACAGGTCTTCAGAAATTACAAAGCACTTGGGTGATATTTTGTGATTTTATATATATATGGGCCATGATACCAACTACATCATCCAACAAGGCTGTTTTGTGAAAACACACTGATTTTGGCTCTGAGCTTTTAACTGGGGCAGAAAACCTAGTGATTGGATCCAAGTAGTTGCCATATTTTAGCAGCTTCTCTTAAGACATTTTGCAAATTCTTTGACCTGTGAACTCCTACATATTTGTGATAGAGATGTGGATTAATAAAGGTGTGTTCCTCCCAGCAGCATTTGCGTACCTGCCATAGCATATAGGAATTTTATTTTCGTGCCTTTTAAAGGCCTGCTATGAAATAATCCACAGATCTCAAGGATATCCAGACAGTACGATGAAAAACCCTATTCTAAGGTATAATCTTTGGAGTATTCACCTCCTGAATTATATGCCTTTCACAAAGCAGGGTATGTTTGTTTCAAGACTGAAACAGAAACTAACACCTAGAATAGGGATGACCAAAAAGGCAGAAATGGCATTAGAAGTCCACCAAGTTGATCAAAAACTAAGAGGTTACAGTCATCTATGTAGAGAATGAATATCCAGCTCTGCTGAGGTGCAGGATTCACAGCAAAAGTTGAATTTATCTAACCCAATAATGTTAAGAATAAGAATAAATTTCTGTGGAGAGAGATAGCTAGGCTTCACAGAAACCTTGAGAAATTTGTGTTTGATCAGGAAGACTCTATTTGAAAATTGAATTTGTGCTTCTTGCTCCTTATGTGTGGGTTGGTGACTCATCTTTGCAGAATAACCAGGGTCACCATGAGACACCACGTTAACATTAACAATGGATAGTTAATATGTGATCGGGAAATCTTCTTAATAGCCACTTTCTGAAACTCACAGGGTTGGTGTCTGTCTAAGCAAATTCCATGGCAAAAGAAAGTCCTCCACAAAATTTTGTACCTACATTTGGATTTGACCTTGTCAGCAGAAGAGCAATGAAGAAACAATTTCGTTGAAATTTGGCCAGAAGCATCACCTATGGACTGCTCATCTCTTGTTGTCATGTCAGCTGAATAATTGGTGCAACTAAGATCAGGATGCAAAAAGAAGTGCTCAGTTTTGCAATAATGGTGTACTGCTAAGAATTTCACAGGTGGATATTGGACAAAGAAGCAAGGGACCCCATCATGTGCTTCTTTTAGGAACTCTGTGTATTAGAAGCAGTGTTTCCGTCTCAACAAATGACTTCTAATTTTGGTGGTCAGTGAGGAGCAAGTGAAGAGCAGTTTAAAACACACTTTATATTGCCATCATTCTTGTTTACTCTTATGCAGGTACCTATTTAGAGGCTGAGAATAACAGAAATGTTTAGCTAAGCACATGAAACCAAGCAATGTTTCTGAAATGAGATGTCAGCATGAAATTGTATTGGCATATTTCTAGGTAACCATCCGTGTCTGCACACACCTGTTATTAACCATTACAGTTTCTTAAAAGGTGTTGATCTTGATTCACAACACTGCAAAGAAGTGGATGCCCCAAGTGGAATAAATGCTGGCAGTTCATCAGCCATCACCAGGAAATATGGTGTTGAGTGAGCATCAACAGCAAAGATGAGGCAGACATGAAAGCCTCTGCATTATGGAGAGGAAGCAAAAGCCCCCTCAGAGAGCTGATAGCAACAGTTAGGTAGACAAGTCACTTCCTAAATGGAAGCTGAAATCAGATATAATTCTAATAATATCCACCAGGAAACCAAGAAAATGTGTAGGATTCATTGGTTTCTAAAAAAATTTGGATGTTTCTCTAAATCTCAAAAGTTAATGTACACGGTGTTTGTTTTCAGCAAGTTCAACACGGAGTATGACGAAGATCCTACTGTCTCCAAACTTAATCATGATTGTTTCTTTATAAATTGCTACCTGATGAGCCATTTATACAACTGTGTCTCGTTATTTCCTCTGCTGTCTCTCCACCAACAATGTCTAATCTAACTTTGCTTCCTATGATTCTTATCCAGTGCTGCACTGAATGTCAACATCCAGTCCCAAAATTGAAGCGAACAACCCCCACATATGTTATGCAATATTTTTATTAATTGTTATAATGTCCAGAGTTTTGAACATAAATCTGGCTATGATAGCTCCCTTTCTGAGACATTTTATTCTTTCTTGTTCGCTACATCAAATTTTTGGTCATTACCTATTGCTCTTGATTATTAGCCAGATTTTCTACCCTTTTTGTCCCTCCCACTTAGACTATAAAGTAATTCTTTCTCTTGAAGCCCATATTACCTCATTATCTACTTACATGTCAACCAGGGAATATTGTGCTACTAAAGTAATCATTTGGAGGTCTTGCATGAATGTCCATATCACTTCAAGTATCTCAAAGTTTCCACTATACTCAGACTGATCAACCCCTGACAAGATCAGGTAGAAACTGTGAAGAGAAAATATCTGGTGCTTTTTGTACCACTAATTTTCATATAATTCCAACTTGTCTAATATCTAAATTAATTTCTTGTCCATTTCATGCTGTTATTTGCTGTTCTATCAGTAAATTTTTGGCACAATCATTATAGCTACTCCCAATCCTGCACTCTGCTGAAATTATAGACGTAATGGTAGCTATGGTCCCATTCCCAGATATTATTTCTATTTACTTAATCATTGATAAGTGAAAAGTAAACGTGGGAGGAGAGACACTTACTTAAGAAGGCTTACTTATCGTAATGAGTCACTGTAAATCAGTACAATTATGACTAGCTACTTGGACGCACTGCTTTCCACCATGTATCCATTGTGGGGCAAGGGCATACTATGTTAAGGATCATATTAGCAACCTGCACACTAGCTTGAGAGCTGCATTTAATTCTCACAGTAGGAGAAGGGTGCAGGTGTGCCTGCCTCGAGAAGAAGATAATGTTGAAGTGGAAAGGAGACTGAACTTATTTGGCTAAGTTAACCTGCCAGTGTTAAACAATCCCTGTAAGCGATACAGCATTTCCTTAATGTCTTCTCTCCTCCTTCCATTATGTCAGTAGCTACTATTGGCAGTTTTGCTTTTGACAGACGTTTTCAAATAATTCACCAGTCAAAAGACAGATCTTTTTTGAGACCACATGTTATAGAAACTCTCCTGAGGTGTTCAGCTGAATTTCTATTTTCTAATACCAGTCCTCTTCTGGTCCATACTTTTTCACAGAAACATTTGTACTTCCTGATAAATTTTTATTTCCTCTAATACAAATTTCTTGTGTTTATGTGTTGTCATAAAACCTAGTGTTCTCATCACATTTCACTGATAGCATATGCAGCAGTCACAGAGTTCAGTGATCCATAAGCGACCATAGGTATAATGACCCCAAATACCTGCACATCAATGGGCTCAAACACACAAAGACTGGATTTGCATCCTAATGGATGTTTGGAAAAATACTTTGTAGGCCATAATGAAGCTATATTGTTGTGTAACCACTGTTAATGTGCTTTAGTAATTAGTTTTGAAACTGTATTTAAGCATTTCAGAATCAATTACCCGAAAGAATTCAAAACTCTTAAAAAGATGCAACCACATCTAATGTCTGATTTAAGGTCTCCAAAGAATAGGTGAAGCACTTGCCAGTCCCTTCTAACAGATCTATGCACAAGGTGTTGTTTTCCAGGTTTTGGCAAAACTGATATATACCTCTTTTCACGTGCAAGCACATCTTTTGATATAAATTTGACGTTAGAATTTTCATAAGATCATTTTGTTTTTCTTTCAAATTTGGAACTTGCAAGGAATTAAAAAGTTGATTTTTTTCCTGGATTTATTAGTGTAATAATTCTGAATGTTTGTTCTCAACACTACCTTCTGAAAGCCTTTCCACATGGTAATTTTCCTAAAATTAAATATTTTTGCAAGGCTTCAGTTGTGGCAGTAGGAATACCAATCACATAGGCATATACTATTTTTATGTATCTGTGTTTCTCCTTTTCTCTCAGTAGAGCTCCTTTTGCAGCTAAAATTGCATGTGTGTAGTACTATGGAGGAGAGTAAATATCAGTGAATGAGAGACACATCTTACATTTCAAAACTAAAAGTCTGAGCTGCAAAGAGTTTCTTATGCGCGGTCTTCTGTGTATCTAGTGGATGTCTAACAAGCAGAAATGGCAGCTTCCTAGAGAAAGGGTCTTCTGCTTCATGGAAAGCAGAATTCCGAAGAGTTAAGTTCTGGATCTGTTAAATTTAATGCTGCTCAACTGCAACAACTGATTTCAATAAAAAAAGTGGTTCAAGTCTATCCCCTCATTTTTTACTTAAAGTTACCCTGTGAGATCGACTGAAATAAATTTAAGCAAACTGGTTTTAGACTTGCTCTATCCTATGCTCTGCAGTGAAATTTGTTTCTACATAAGATTTGTTGTGACTTTAAAAATTTTGCTGTTAATTAATTGTACTTTTGAAACAAAATTTGTCATAAAATTTATTAGATTATCACCAGTTTTCATAGAAATATTAGGAAAATTATTAAGTAATTTATGACACTAAAGGAGATCACATAGGGATTAAGGAAAGCAGCAATTGTGTTTGATTTCTGTCAGCGCTTCTGTAACAGAAAACAGCCATCATCAGCAGCAGAGTTGTGGATATTGGTGAAGAAAGCAAGAAATATACTCACATAGATCATATTTTAAGACCTCATTCATTTAGGCTGAATGTAAGGATTGTATGTGAAATGTATTAATATGAGTGATAAGACTGACTAAAGGCTGCCAGGCTAAGTACAAGCTAAGTACAGCCTACCCTCTATCCTCTTTAAAGGTGGTCCTCTGTCTCCAGCATCAATACTGGCTGTTTGTACCCAGAGTGTTGCTCACTTGTGTTGCTTCCTGCAACTGCCTGAGCTGCCTCTGTAGACTCCCTGTGTGTGCATGTGTACAGGCTTGTATTTGTGTCACAAACATGGGGCCCTGCTAGCTCATCCAGCTTTAAGGAAAAAACTATTGTATTCTTTGGTGGCGTCTAAAATGAAAATAATTCAGCTCTTGGAATAGTACTAAAAGGGTGCTTTTCTGTGGGCTTGTTTAATGAACAGATGCTTCCTATTAAGGGAAGGGTAGATCCCCTTTTTTCCATTTTACACAGGAAACTTAGGATTAATTAAATGAATTATTCTACATGGTAATTAATAGCCCTTGGAATTTTCCACATCCCTAGAAGTTTGCAAATCAGTTATTATGCTCAAAAACATAAGCTCTCTCTGCTTTCCTTGTCATCTGTGTCAAAGCAAAAGCTGAGTGCATTCTTATCGCCCACTCTGCAAACAGAAGGATACACAAAAGAGTAAGTGAAAAAAATCACATTACTTGCACAGTCTTGCATAAAACGAGAATATCTTACTCTCAGAGTCATGCTTTACTCAGACTGGGGATTTAAAATTACGAAAAAGTAATACACTAATGCCTGTAGAGCTGAACTGATGCTTCCTTTCCTTGTAACACCTCAATGAAGTCCTCATGAAAAGCAAAGCCTTGTAACCTTCTGAGATGACTGAGCAGGCCTTAAGGTTTGCACCTACTTTATATTTAGCTGTTCTTTAGAAATAAGATAATTTTTAATAAGTTGCCTCTAGTAATATGAAAGACTAATACATTTGGCTGGGTTTTTTTTTTTCTTTTTTTCTAATTGCCCCAGTACAGCTGATTGGAACAGTTGTTCCTGTGATACTTATATTTTCTTCCTATGTATTTATACTGCATTTACTCTGGCATTTTGTCACTCTTAACTCCTACTGGCAGTCTGGTTAGAAAGTTTCCTGTGTGTCCATTTTAAAAGGACTATGTAAATTGCAGAGAATTACATCTAGAAAAGCTGGGAAAGAAACACCCTCTTCCTCACAGGAAGATCTTTCCAGCCAGTGAAGTTTTAATCAAGTAGAAGCTGAGTGGTACCTGCTGAGTAAAAAGCTGTGGATGGTGTTATAATATTATTATATCCAAGAGTCCTTCCCAGCTTTAAAAAGCTACATAACCATGTAATGCTCCCCCCCTTGAAACATGTGAATTTTACATGTGCTGTTCTCATAAACAGAAGGTGTAATCTTCTTCAAAATCTGAATAAGACCCTGCGTTTAAGGACCAGAAAGCCTTGTGCAAGATCTTTCTTCGATATCAGCTGCATAATCTGCTTGGGTATTTTAAACAGTAAATATGATAATCCACATTAATACCCTTGAGACTAAAATTAAATACCTTTGGGTTTCAAATCCAGCAGGAACCATTTGGAAAGGCTGAAATTAAGCAGAATGGGGACTTCGCATTGTTATAACCGCTCCAATGCATCTCTCTACTCTTCCTCTTTCAGGCATATGAGTGGGAAGAGGGGAACTGCACAGTGTTCACATTCTTTGACCCTGTGCTCAAAGGCATCACAACTCAGTATTTTATCAGAAAAATTGTAGCTTCTCAGTCTCCCTGTAAAATGTTATTTGCAAACCCTGTAAGACTACGAGTTTGAGCAGTGGGATTGGCTCCATCTCCTGGGCAGGTCTCACAGGTTCTTTTGGAGATTGAGACTGTCCTGGGGAATACTGAGAGGGCACGTGCTGAAGGGGGAATAGCTGTAAATCCAACTGTCTTTTACAGGGCCTTGCTTGAAAATGAGAATTTTTTTGAGAGATCATCTTGTTTCTGTGGGCTCAGCAGTATCAGTTCTTTCCCTCCCTAACACCAAAACATGTGAGAAGTTACCTAAACTTCAGTTTGACTATAATAGCATGCAGGTTCGAGCTGAACTGCATTCAGACTTCAAATTGAATCTGTCCTTGTGTTAATTAATTATAATACATTATTAATTTTAAAGATTCATGTAAAGATTCACTATAATTGTGTTTTTTAAAGAAAAACTTCCATTATTTGTTTCCCATGGAGAACGTCCCCCCATAGGAAAGCATCAGCCCTTAGACCACTACTTACACAGTCCTCTGGACAAACAAAATTTATCTGGAAGGGAGGCAGGGAAGGTGCTGTCTATTTCAAAGGATTTTCTCTTATTTTCGTCTCCTTTTTTCCTTCCTATTGTTCTGTGTGATTTTCTTTGTTCTCTGTTAATGCCATTTCCTTAAGGTCAATCTATTGTTATTCTGGAGTGTGATTGAGATATCAGGCTGAGTCATGCAGTGTTTGCCAACTCCACACCTTTCAGCAGTCTGACACAGAGAGTGGAGGTAAAATAGCTCTTTGTGATTATTACTGCTTCCTAAAAGAAGGCTGCTTTAAAAAGAAAATGAATGAGAAAAGGAGCTGTAAAGAAAATTATGTTTTAATGCATTTTCTTGGAGTTTCCACAAGCCTGTAATGAAACTGCTGCTGTCTAAGGCTAGCAGCATTCGCAAATAATATAATAGTATCATAGGCATGTAAGTTTAAGAGAGAACAGGAATTAATTCAACAAAGAAGCATATATTAAATCCACTGAGGATGCAGAATATGAATCAATAACAAAAAAGAGTTTAAAAATTCTGAGAGATTACTGAAAATCTGTCTTTCATTTTAGAAAAAAAATTTTACATTAACAACATGCAAAAAGCCCCACACCAACTCCTTATCCAGAGAAGAAAAAGACTATGCAAAGCCTAGCTTGTGTGAATCATATCTACTGTAAGCTATTAGTTGAGACACTAACCCTAATTTTGTTTGCAGCAATCTTGTATCCCAGATTGTTTTGCATTTCCTTTAAACAATTTCTAACAACTCATGAAACACCTGCATTGCAGTCCAAATGTTCAGAAAGGGAATCCTGAGATAGTTGCACATGTGATGGTGAGGTACTTGTTGATTCAAAATTTTTCCACCTGACTGACAATAGGAAACTGCTGGAAAGAAAATATATTTCTGATGAGGAAAACTGTTGCAGTTCTAATTGTGAATGAACTAAAGCTCTGGCTAGATACATAAGCATGTGTTTACTTTTGTTACTTTAGATCTACAAAGCAAATTGTGATAACTAAATCCAAACAGAACACTATTTTTCTTTTTTCTTCCGTTTCAGATTTGCCCTTGTGGTCATTGCTCAAAATTCCCTCCCCCAGTCCCTGATGTATCACAGGTGCCAGAGATGCAGCTTTCAGGCTATCCATGCCTTGGTGTTTTAGGTGAGGTCTGTAAGCACTCCTTTGCTGAGGAGGGGAGCAGCAGGAATAACTGTACTTAAAAGTGACCGATTTCAAACCGGGTGAATTCTGGTATCGTGAGAGGAAAAACATTCATCTAACTCTTCTGTCATCTTGAGATGGTGGTAAATATAAGAAAAGTTTTTTCAAAGTATGTAGGTTCAGACTACATGCATTACTGTTGCTATAAAAAGACTGCTGTAACCAATGATTTGCCCAAATGGTCACGCTGACCCTGCCGTGCCTTGCGCTGTTGTCAGGGTGACGCTGTTGTGGGTGCTGCCTCATCATGGGGAGGAGGTGGAGGAGGCCTTCTGGAGGCAGCCTCAAAGTCTCTTGTGGGGGAACCGGCTCTTGTGGGGGACTTTTAACTACCCTGACATCTGCTGGAGAAGCAATGCATCAAAGCACCAATAGTTCAGGAGGTTCCTGGAAAGCACTGATGACAAATGCCTGTCATAGGCAGTCAAGGATCCCAGAAAGAATGGTTTGCTGCTCAACCTCACACTAACAAACGGGAAAGGCCTCGCTGGAGGTGTGAAGTTTGGGGGGCAGCCTTGGCTAAAACAACTATAAGATTGTGGAGTTCAGCATCAGGCAAGGAGAAAGCAGGATGGCACATAGAGATTGCGGCGATGGACTTCAGGTGGGTAACTCTATCCTCTTCAAGGATCTTCTTGAAGAATACCATGGCAACAGGCCCTGCAGGGGAGAAGTCCAAGAGAGTTAGATGATTATTAAGGATCACTTCCTCTAGGCTCAAAAAAGATGCATCCCAATGAGCAAGGAATCAGGTAAAGGAGGAAAGGGACCTGTGTGGATGAATAAAGATCTTCTGTCATTATTCAGGCATAAGCAGGAAACACACAGGAGATGGAAGCAGGTCAGGCAACTTGGAGTGAATATAAAGAGGTTGTCAGAGTAAGTAGAAATAAGACAATGAAGGCCAAGACCCATCCTGAATTTACCCTGGCCAAGGACATCAAGGACAACAAGGAAGGCTTTCTCAAACACATCAATACCAAAAGGAAAAGTAAGGATAATGTGGGCCCATTACTAAATGGAGGGGAGAACCCTGGTGTGTGCAGAGAAGGCAGAGTTACTAAATGCCTTTTTTGCATTGATTTTCACTGGCAAGTCCAGCCCTCAGGAATCTCAGACCCAAGAGATCAGAGTAAAGGGATGTTGGAAGAAAGACCTTGGTCAAAGAAGATTGGGTTAGAGAGCACCTAGGCAAAACTGAAATCCACAAGTCCGTGGTCCCTGACGGGATCCATTCACAAGTGTTGGTGGACACCCATAGCAAGGTTGCTCACAATCGTCTTTGAAAGGTCATTACAATCAAGAGAGATGCCTGAGGGCTGGAAGAAAGCAAATGTCAGCCCATTCTTCAAAAGGGGTGAGAAGGAGGAGCCAGGGAACTACTGGTCAGTTACCTCACCTCACCTCAACCCTTGGAAATGTGATGGAATATCTCTTTCTGGAGGCAATCTCTATCCACATGGATTGCAAGAATGTGATCAGGAGTAGTCAGCATGGATTAACTAAGGGTAAATCATACTTGGCTGGCCTGATTGCCTTCTGTGATGAAGCAGCTACCAGAATGGATGAGGGGAAAGCAAAGGATATTGTCTACCTCAACTTTAAGACTTTTGACACTGTCTCTCACAACATCCTCACAGGCAAACTCAGGAAGTGTGGTTTGGATGAATGGACAGAGAGGTGGTTTGAGAACTGGCTAAACAGCAGATTCCAGAGGGTTGTAATCAGTGGCACAGCATCTAGTTAGAGTTCTGTCACTGGTGGTGTCCCCCAAGGTTCAGTATTGTTTAACTTTTCCTCAATAACTTGAATGAAGGGGCAGAGGCCTCCTCAGCAAGTTCCCTGACAGCACAAAGCTGGTTGGAGTGGCCGATACCTCAGAGCGCTGTGCAGCCCTTCAGAAGGACCCTGACAGGCTGGAGAGATGGGCAGAGAAGAACCATCTGAAATTCAACAAAGGCAAGTGCAGGGTCCTGCACCTCAGGAGGAACAACTGCATGGACCAGTACAAGCTGGGGGCTGACCTGCTGGAAAAGAAGCTCTGTGGAGAAGGACCTAGGGGTCCTGGTGGACAACAAGCTGTTCATGTGTGTCTTTGTGTGTGTCCCTGTGGCCAAGAAGGTCATTAGTATCCTGGAGCGCCTTAGAAGGAACATTTCCAGCAGGTTGAGGGAGGTGATCCTGCCCCTTTACTCAGATCTGGTGAGGCCATATCTGGAGTCCTGTGTTCAGTTCTGGGCTCCCCAGTACAAGAGAGACATGGAGCTCCTGGAGTGAGCCCACTGGAAGACTACAAGGGTGATGAGAGAACTGGAGCCTCTCTCTTATGAGGAAAAGTCCTAGGGAGTTGAGCCTGTTCAGCCTTGAGAAGAGACAACCGAGAGGTGGCCTCATCCGTGTCTGTAAGTACGTGAAGGGTAGGAGTCAAGGGGGTGTTTCCAGGCTCTTCTTGGTGGCATGAAGCAATAGGACAAGAGGAAATGGGCACAAACTGATGTACAGGAAATTCCACCTGAATATGAGGAAGAATTTCTTTACTGTCTGGGTGAGTGTGCACTGGAACGTATTGCCCAGAGAGGTTGTGGAGTCTTCCTCACTGGAGATATTCAAGAACTGTCAATGTGGTCATGAGCCAGAGTAATTTACTTCTCTTAAAAAAGCTATCTGAATATCCTCAATCTCCCACTATGTGCTTATTTCTTAAATCATAGCCACTACTTGTGGGTTCTCTCTGAACCATGTTTTGCCCTTGAAGCCCACGACAAAAAAAATTCCCAAACAACTCCAGTTTTCTTTCCTGCAGGGGATAAAAATAAGCATGTATCCTTGCTTTCACTGAGAAACATGATATGGCTGACTGGTAGTGGAAAATCTCTATATTCTTCTGAGTTTGAAACCTGATTCATAAAGCACAGTGATTCAGACAAAAGGGTCCATTGAAGTGCCTTCTAGAGTTTCTTCTGATTTATTTCCTTACATATTGATTGCTTCAGTGACTTCCAGCTATCAAACCTGTCTCATTGCTATTAATGATCTCTGTAGACTTGAGGGGTTTACTCTCAACAACACTAAGTTTGTGTGAGATTATCTTGAAGAAATCTCTTCTCACTGCAGAGTGGAATTTCTATCCTAAACCAGGGAAGACTAGTAATAATATTTATTTTTCCAGATAAAATATGCTTTCCTTAACAGGAAATTAAATTCAACATTGCAGTTCCTTATATTGCTCAAAAATAGTGCTATACCCTAAGTTGGATTCCACTAGCTAAGCAATAGTTGGATGGAAGGCTTCTCAGGATGTGGTGGGGGTTGACCACACAGTGTCATCTCACTTCAGTCAGAACTAACAATGAGTATTTGCTTACTGAATATACTATGATGCTCTTAAAACTTGAGGATCTTAAAAATCCCATTGTTCTCTACATAAGAATAATCTTTAAAAGAAAATAATGAAATTTGACCCTTGGAAATTAAATTTGCCACACAATTTCTGCCTGTTGAAAAAGATTTTCCATGTCCCATCCTAAACCATTGTGTATTGTTGAATGTTAATGAAAAATTTGCCAGGTTCCTTGTCCATTAGCAGCTACATTCAGTGGTGATGTATTGTGTGTTTGAGGGTAAATAAAATATTTGGGAATTCTTCTGTGTTACTTGCTAGGTTTTTGTTGTTGTAGAAACATTGATTTGTAGCAGCTGTGAAGTTTCTAGGGTTTGCTGAAAAAAAGCCATACATACATAAGAATGAAAAGACTTGAAGAGCAAAGTAAAATAAAGGTAGTGCTTGTACAATGATTGGAGACCAACTATTTAAATTTTTGTTCCTGTATTTTTCCCATTTTCTTCTATTTCCTGTGTTCCATTAAAAGATTCTATTCTGTTACTACCATATAACCTATGTGAAAAGTTTGGTCATCTATTTACAACTACACCTTCACTTACCCCCAGACTCCATATGAATATATCTGTTACTATAACACAGGTTCTCCAACAGTGGTGCTGTCTGTTTGTATCATATGGAATTCTAATTCTATATCTGCATCTTTTTAGAATAATGTGATATTAAAAAAGGAGAAAAAATGTATGAAATATCTTCTGTTGAACAGATATTGTAAAAAAGAATGTATGAACTTTCATTTTAATTTTCAAGGATTTTTATTGCTGATTTCCACCATTTTTGTATGTTTTCCAAAATATGTGATCTATTAAGAAAAAAAAAAGCTATGAAAGTTGAATTTCATGGGTTCATTCTGGGAAGGTTCACACTGAAGTAGATGTATTATCTACCATTCAGTACTGTACTTTGCAAAAGAATTCCAGTGACTCATCATGAATATTCATGATATGAAATAAAACCCGTCATGGTTGTCAAAATATGTCCCTAATTTCACACAAATAAATAAGGAGAATGAATTATAAACGCCTCAATTTTCAAGTATTATGATAAATATGATAAATATGATGAAGAAAAAGTTTGTGCAAAACCTCATTTTCAGATCAGCATCCCATACTATTCACATTAATAAGTTCTTGTCAGGGAAAGTAAATGTTTCACAAACCTAATTCAAACACTGGTTAATAGATTATTTGAGAATCAATCTCTATTCATCTATTCATCATTATTATGTAATAATAATACACATTATTTTCATGTTTAACTTTGCTACATTTCTTTGTGGGTGTATCATTTAATATTTAAAAAGAGTGGTAAAATGCTCTATCTGAAAAACTAAACAGACAGGGAGGAAAAAGAAAAATGCAACAGCTTAGGAAAGCTCTTTTGACATTTATGAGTGATTTGAATTTGAATATCTGCATTTGCCAGACCACAAAGCAAAAAAGTAGGAGGCTACAAGTGCAGAAGTCTCCTGTGGTTCTTCTTTTGTAATGAGCTTCAGAGGAAGGAACTTTGCACTCCAGCAAGCTCTGTAAAGCTGTTCAGTTCATGCCTACATCAAGACTGTATGGGGATGCAGCGTGGGAGAGCTTTCTGGGCATTAACTGTCCTTGCTCTCCTATCTGTTTACACCACCACAGCATAAGTATCATGTCCATTTACCTGCGGCTTCAAAAACCAGGAAGTTTTTGGTACACTGTATGTTCAAATAAATTGCAAGATCCCTTCTTATTGGCAGCAGAGTTTGACAGTCTTCTTCAGTAGTTGCTGTTGGAGGTAACTATACATATTGCATCCAAGCCAGTTTTGCACAAACCAGGAATTTTCCAGCTCCTCAGTGTGGATCACATCCAAACAGAGGGACTCTTTTTCAGTTTCAAGTACTATGGGACAAATAACACTACAACAGCATTTTTTTAACAAGGAGTTTTGATATAATTTCTTTGATGTCTTTTAGAATAACATAAACCCAGGCAACAATACCTAGGACAAGGTAACACAACAGACAATCTTCTACAGAAGATTGCTAACTAAACTGTGAATTGTTCGTGGTCTGTGGACCACGAATCACTGCATCCTTCATAAAAATAGAACTTGGAAACCTACATATACTTAATACAATTGGTACGTGCAAATAAGGACTGTGTGTAGGGGTCAGAAGGCAGAAGGATACAGAATAGCTTTCAGAAAGAATGATAGAGTTCAGGGAAGTTTTGTGACTAAGGGAGTGGGGTGCTGTTTTATTCAAGAGCATGTGTATGCTCCTGTGACGGTCATTGACCAGGGAGAGAACTGCTTTTTGAGACACAAAAATTTTCTTTTAGCCATTTGTGTGCTACGAGTTTTCTGGAGGCAGGAAAATGTGAGAATAAATCCATTATTAGAGCTAGGGAAGCAAATTCAGGGAGGAGCTAGGCAGCTGAAAAGGGCAAATTCGAAGAGGTAGGAGATTATCTCCATGGAATTGTCAAGCTTGAGCTAGATGCTGAAATGAATAAGTATGAAAGCATTTGTTTCCCACTAAAAGTCCTGTTGTGTCTCTGTGGCTCTACTCCAGCAAAGAAAGCATGGAAACCTGTCAGGGAGGATAGGTTGGTTCTGTCACATCTTAGTTATAAAGTTTAAAAAAACAGACAATGCTGGTTCTCAGCCAGCATAAAGAGTAGGGATGGAAAGACTTGTGATGGCACAATGCTGCATCTTGACTGTGCAATGTCAACTATTCAGTGGTTCCTCATGTTGGTATAACTTTTTCTAACAGATAAACTGCCCTAGTAGAGGATGAAAGGAAATTGTTGTATTTCATGACTGAGGACATGGGAGGAGTTTGGCAGGAAATAAAGAAGTGAGCAGCAGAATTTTGAGTTTGGAACAAATCCAGTTTCAGTGAAGTGGTGTCTGGAAGGCTGGTGATATTTCTGCTTTATGCAATGTATTAATTCAAGGAAACCACTAGCAGCCTGAGGCTGGAATAGATGCTTTTAACTTAAGTATATTAATTAATTTAATTAACAAATGTGAGGCTAAAACAATAGAGCTGAGAGGAAATGAAGACTTGATTATGAGAGTCAGCATAATGTTGACTAAGATAAAACCCAACACAGATGGTTTTTTAGGGATTACAGGCTGAACAATTACTGACATGGAAGATATATACAACAAATGAGAAGAGAATTTAGTAGTAGCTGAATTCATATTCTTATTGTTTTTCCATGGCCTTGAACATTCTTTTCTTAAGCAATCAAAATTTGGCAGAGATTTTTAACAGCATTCATATGTACCTGTTGTGTTTCTTAATGACCTTACTAAAAAAGTGCTTCTACTACACCTATTAAAATTTGGCATAACTACATCTCTCCCATCAGAAAAATCTCTACATGACCAGGCACTGCCACAGATAGTGACAAAAATTCTGATCCACTAGTTGTTAAAGTGCATGAAGAATATCTTCAAATCAAGAGGTATCATCCATATTTTTGGGAATTTTTTAGAGCTCTACAAGAAAGGTTGAACTCTTCTGTTAAAGGTGTGATGCAGATGAGAACTGGAAAATAAACTGCTTGTAGTATTGGGGATTTTAAAAGTATGATATTCAAATTGGTAATTTGTTAAAGGAGTATACATATCAGGCCATCTTGTTTTCATGGAAAACTTTGAAACAACTTTTCAACAATCTGAGCAGTAAGATCAGCCTCATATCATATGATGTGGGAATAGAAAATCATAAGCTTGAAAAAGGAAAATGCAGAGCTGCTGCACAATTAACCATTTCTTCATTTATATTTTTTGCATTTATCTGAAAAATGACTGATTATAAATTTCACTACTTCTCATGGAAAAGCAATTTAGTATTCTAAATTTAATCTTCAGCATGTTAGTTTCTGGGTTCTATCACATTTACTAATTTTTGATGTACCTAGCTATGTCTTAGGGGACCTACTTACATTTGCAAAAATGTATTTTTGAAAATAAGCCTTAACCGTCCAAACTGTGGTACAAAAAAAAGGGAAACCAGAACTAAGACAAGGCAGGTGCTAGAGAAGAGGGACTTCTCAGAGAGATTGTAAATTTCATTTTTTCCAACTTCTAGATTCATGCTGGTAATCCACATGGCTGAGGAATCAGTGGTGTAAAATAATTGTATGGGCATATAGGACCTAAATGAATCACGTGTTTCAAATCTTCTGGTCCTGGAGGTGAGTGGTGCAAAATCTGCAGACAAAAGCAGTACCATCCAAAATATAATTTCTTTTGTATCTGCGGAAATAGTAGTGGGGATGTGATATATTTGTGATGATTTTCCACATGTCTAGTATTAAACAAGTCCATAAATCAACATGCCAGGAATTTTTTTCCCCATGTTCCTTTTGGGGGACAGTAAGTGAAGCTTCTCTTTGTAACATATGAGTGATTCATGTTTTAGGTCTTTTCACCATGTCTAAGATCTCATTTTCATCTTCCAAATACAACTGGTACTTCAGGGGTTTGAACTGTTAGTCAAAAGCTTATGAAAAGAAGTTAAGATGATTTTGTGGTCCATGAGCAACAGGTGTTAGAAGAATCGGCAGAATGTAATTGGTCATTTGTGACCAGAGCCAACCCTTTCCGTTGATAATTTTGTCTCTCCGAGTCTTCTCATCTATTTCTGTCCTGTGCCTGCAAATACTAGAGGGCTATGAAAAGCTGTTGTCTGCTCTCTTTAGAGAAATGTGTGGATTTCATACTTGATTCACATCACAGACATTTGTGCTGCACACTGATGATGTTAATTTACAAAGATGGCTAACACTGAGGGCTGTTGGTGTATCTACTGATCATATGCATCTGGAGATAAAGAAAACAGGATGGACAGAAGTAGTTTTCCATTTCCACCAGCGTGACTCTGTCCTGAATATATGGGATTTTTGCTTCATAGCTCACCATCTGTGCTGATTGATGGATCTGAAGGCAGTAACAACAGTTTAAAGCCAGCAAGAAATCTCCCAGAAGCTTCAAGAGCAAAAAGAGCGAAAGGTGTGGAACTACCACCTGACATTCTCCCAATTCAGGATTAAACAACTGTCAAAAAGAAGCAACTACCCTTGCCCTTTTCGTACTCCGTGCAGGAACTTTTGTCTCCTGATCTCTTAACCTAGTTCTTATCAGTATGTCCTTTCACTGAATAAAAACCAAACCATAGACAAATATATATCAGCTGTGGCAATATACTGAAATGCACTGATGAAAAAAAGCCATCTCTAGCTGCCCATATATCAGCATCTTTGTCATTCTGAGAAATAGGGTTGAAAAGTTAAAAAAAAAATCAATGCATTTTAACTTTTCCATTCCCAGGATTATTCTTTCTGCCTTGCAGGGTAAATACATTAAACAATGAGCAGACAAGAAGTACTCCCAGCAAAAGCGGATTTACAAATCAAACAATGCTGAGTGTGAGTGGGCAGATCATGACAAAACATTCACACTTTTTCATCAAATCTAACTAGTTTGTCACTACATATTCATGTTATAAACTGTGAACTGGAATTCTTCTGTGGGAGAAAAATCCAAATGAAATGACAGGAAGCAAAAGACAATTGCTTTTGCAGATATGTAATAGGACAGGATTTGCTTGTTCCCAATTCTGTGTATTTAATTGAAAAAAAAAACAACCTCCTCAAGAATCCCTTTCTATAATAGAATCCTATTTTACTAAGAGATTTAGTTGCAGCTATTCTGGGCATACATTCAGTGAAATAATGCCTTTTATTTTTGTCATTGTTAATATGGAATAATTCTGCCTGTCTCAGTTACAGATTGTGAGCCTGAAACTGTAGGTGTATTAAACTGAAACTGTGTACCAGTGCCCACAGTGGTTGGTACTAGTTCAAGAATGGTGCATTTTATGATCTTTAGACAGAAGTATGCTCAAAGAAGTTTTTTTGTTAGAAGCACAAGTTGCTTCATGTGCTGACAATATACTAAATTACAGTCACTGTAGTGCAAAACTTTCAAGATTTCCTGGTGCAGCAAGTTTATGATTTCAAAGTAGAAAGCATATACATTTTATTTATAAATCACTATTTAATATCCACCTAGACAAAGTCTACCAAGACTTTTTTATGGAATGTACTGTTTTGCAGTAGTGCAGAAAAATGCTGTTTAAGAATGCAGTTATTGATTGTTATGATACAATAGTGTGTAGACTGTCAGACTGATACATTAAAGATATTTTTTGTCAAGATAAATTTGAACCTCAAGAGGTGATTTTGAATGTGAATTTATCAAAATGATGGATCAGACAGAAATTTAATCCTTTATTTATGCTAGACTGCAAGACAGGAAAGGAACTACAGCAAATGATCCCCAAACTATCTAGGGCTGGAGCACTTGCCCTTTGAGGAGACCCTGCAGGTGCTGGGCTTATTCAGCCTGGAGTAGAAAGGGTTTGAATATGGGCTCACCAACACCAGCAGCGCTCAACACTTGAAGGGAAGATTCCAAGGAGCTGGAGTCAGGCTCTTCACAGCAGTGTGTGGTGGGAGGAGATGAAACTATGGGCAGAAGTTGAAAGAACAGAGATTCTAACTAGGGATGAGACCCTTTTTCCCATGAGACAGCACAGCAGGGCTGTGGGATGCCCTGGGAGGTAATGCTAGTTCCATCTTTGAAAGTTTCCAGATCCTGACAAGGCACAGACTTGAGCAGCCTGGTCTGAGCTCAGAGCTGCTCCTGCCTAAACAGGAGCTGGAANTCTAGGAAACAAATAGCTGTGAGTAATAATTTCAAGGTTAAGCAAATGCAATATATGCCTAAAGTGTATAGCTGCCAGACAGTGAGTACATTCAATATGATTTTACCTGCTGATACAGAATTAGGTATGACATTGTGTCCATAAAGAATTCCAGTCAGTGCTCACGCAGATTGAAGTCATAGCTTCTTGCATTTCTGTAGGCATGCAACACATATATATATATCTATATATATTAATAAAGGTATNTTAGAAGCACAAGTTGCTTCATGTGCTGACAATATACTAAATTACAGTCACTGTAGTGCAAAACTTTCAAGATTTCCTGGTGCAGCAAGTTTATGATTTCAAAGTAGAAAGCATATACATTTTATTTATAAATCACTATTTAATATCCACCTAGACAAAGTCTACCAAGACTTTTTTATGGAATGTACTGTTTTGCAGTAGTGCAGAAAAATGCTGTTTAAGAATGCAGTTATTGATTGTTATGATACAATAGTGTGTAGACTGTCAGACTGATACATTAAAGATATTTTTTGTCAAGATAAATTTGAACCTCAAGAGGTGATTTTGAATGTGAATTTATCAAAATGATGGATCAGACAGAAATTTAATCCTTTATTTATGCTAGACTGCAAGACAGGAAAGGAACTACAGCAAATGATCCCCTAACTATCTAGGGCTGGAGCACTTGCCCTTTGAGGAGACCCTGCAGGTGCTGGGCTTATTCAGCCTGGAGTAGAAAGGGTTTGAATATGGGCTCACCAACACCAGCAGCGCTCAACACTTGAAGGGAAGATTCCAAGGAGCTGGAGTCAGGCTCTTCACAGCAGTGTGTGGTGGGAGGAGATGAAACTATGGGCAGAAGTTGAAAGAACAGAGATTCTAACTAGGGATGAGACCCTTTTTCCCATGAGACAGCACAGCAGGGCTGTGGGATGCCCTGGGAGGTAATGCTAGTTCCATCTTTGAAAGTTTCCAGATCCTGACAAGGCACAGACTTGAGCAGCCTGGTCTGAGCTCAGAGCTGCTCCTGCCTAAACAGGAGCTGGAAACCTCCTGGCCTCTCTTCCCACCTGGCTTTTCCTGTGATCCTGTGTTAGCAACTGTCAGAAGCAGGCTGCCCACCTATACAGATGTGTATGGCAAAGAGCCAAACAACGCACCCAGACCTTGCTTCCCACTGACACTGTGAGAGCCCAAGGGAAAGTCTAACATCACCTAGGTCTAAAGCAAAATTACCAATCATTTTACCCATTGTATTTTGTCTTTAAATTAGAAGAAGGAATACTAGAATTTGGCCATCACCTTCAAAGTGGTCATATCACAAGAAGTGTCCAGTCCTGAATTGACCAGGAAGCCTGAGCCAGCTGGAATCTGCCTTCAGTTGCTAGCTAAGTACCTGGATGGAGACCAGGAATGAGATTTAGAACAGCATTCAATATTTGTGTGGGTTTTAGTGTTGGTAGTTTTTGTTGTTTTGGTTTGGGGTNAAGGTATATATGAGACTTGGGTGTGTGTTTGAAATCTCTTCTGCTTCTCCCTTAGAGAACAAAAAAGTACAGTGCATTTGAGATCCAAGTACTGACATTAATTAAACTATTTATTACTTTAAAACACTAAGTGAAATGCTTTTGCATTTGTCATACAGCTCATTCCCAGACCTGTGCTGGTATATGCCCATCTCTGTCACCTCCTACACTTCTGTGCAGTCTTTGGGAAGGTTAATTAAAAAGCAAAGGCACTGGATCAATGAAACACAGGGTAAATTGCTATAAACATGTTGAGAATGGTAAATCTGTGTATTAAGATTTTAACCTTTGGGGAATTGCCCTGGCTAAGAGCTGCTTTTTTAAGTTTATCACTTTCAATTGGATTAATTTCCTTTGCCCAATTAGAGATGTGTGGATTTTGCTACCCCCTTTTCAGCTACATTATTTAATTTTAAAATTGTTGCACCATAATGGCTGAAATACAAATTTACTCTTTAATAAAAATCTGTTGCAGTAATGAAACATTTATTATATTCATAGTATTATGTTATGAACCACTAATGCAAAAACCTCCAACAAATTTTGCATTGATTAGGCAAAAATCTATGACCTGATGAGATTTACAGAAATACTTAGGGGTGCAAAGCTAAGCAAACCTTATTTTTAACATCATGCAGGGCAAAAATTACTTTACTCTGGAACTCTGACTTTACTGGAACTTCAAGAGGATCTCTCTTCTATATCACCTTAGACACAAAGCTTTATTCAACTTTAGATGTAATGAGAGTATCAAAACTGTCTTTTAAGGAGGCAAATCCTCTTTTAGGGATTTACTTTAAAAACAGGGATAAACATGAATTCAAAGTACACCACATTATCGTTAAAAAAAAAAAACCAAACAAACAACAAAACCCCCCCCAAAAAACAGTAACAAATGAAACAGAAATCCAAGCGAACACATCTACTTCTCAAGATGTCTCCACAATTAAAGCTAATTTTATCTTCTGGTCTCTATATTGCTATAAGAGGATCTTTAGTCCCACACCCCTGTTTACAGTTCTTTCTTGTCCTTTGTTCTGCCAATAGATTTTTTTAGCAAAATTACAGGACTGGCATGCTTAAATTTCCTCATGAATAAAGACCAATTCCTGCATAGAAAAGATATGTCTGGCTAAACAGCTATCAAGTGGTGAGGGTTTGGCTTGTCTCATCTCTGTTGTTGGCTCAGATCTACTTCTGCTTCTGTCCACAGGGCACTCCCATAAACAAGCTAAAAAGAGGGGAATACATTTGCATTTTTTGCTGCTCTCAGAAATGCAATCAGAAGTTAACAACAGTGAAAATATACAGCCAATTCCAAAACCAGACCATGAATGAGACTTGAAACATTACAATATACGTATTTCCTCAGTGCAGTAGTGCTTTTCCTACATGCAGGGGCAGGGTAACAGTATCCAAGTTCACTCCTATTTCTTTTCAAGAGCTGAAGATGCTTAAGAGGATCTGAAAGTACTCACGAGTTCCAATGGGATTTGAATTTGGGCCTTACTATCTGGACTTCCAGAAAATTTCCGAGATAATTATAATGATTATTAACCTTTTACCACGGCAGACAGAGAGCTGGCATCTGCCTAGCCACAGTGTTTTGACTTCTTCTATAAGAAATTACAATGGGATATTCACTCTGAGGGCCTGTGACATCTGGGTGTTTAATTATTAAGTCCAAGTCTGTAAATGTAGAGGCAGTTCAAAATCTACTCTGTGCAATCCAGCAGAGTCTGAGGTAGGACAATGAAAGGGATGAGGAGACTGGATGGGATGAATGAAAGAGGTCAGAGACAATCCCTAGTCCTAGGTCTATCTGGTGCAGACAGCCCCACCATGGCATGGTGCCAAGGAGGTTACTGTAATCACCTGTCATTGCACAATTTCTGGATGTGTATAAATTTGAGCCTGAGAAATGTAAACTTCATGATCACAATGACTAAGCAAAGAGGAAGCCTCCCCTGCTAAATGTGCGCCTCAGATAAACAGAAAATAACTCATATACATGCATTGCCTTGGCTGCTGGAATTTGGCACCATTGCCAGCAAAAGTTTTTCACAAAAAGTTTCAAAGTATTTTTATCCCATGTCTTTAAGCAGTAAGGCTTTGTTTTGCAATTTTTAAAACTTATTTTAAAATTGCAGTCTGCAGAGACTTGTGCTTGTTGTTCCTTCCTCAGACCATGATTTCACCCTTTTTTTTTCTGTTAAAGAATCTGTAGTCAACCTCCTTCACAGGGCTCAGGACATATTTTCAGCAGAGGCACATTTTGTTCTGGGAGATAGGATGGGTCAGTCATGGTACCATCATAGGTCAGCCTGACAGAGGAAGAACACCAGCTTGTCTGACATTTGTCCACTTCTGTTCCTCTGTGGGGCTTTGTTAGACATGTGTCCCATGCAGTGATTTCATACTTTTGCAGGTCAGGAGGGTTAAGTTATTACTCAAATCTAAAGCAATGAAGTAAACAATTCCTACTTTGCTGAAGTTTAATTTGAGTGGGAAGATGATGTGTATACCCAGAGCATGTGTTGCTTGACATGCTGCAGCTTCAGTGCTCAGACGTAAGACCCATGAATCACAGGCAGTGACAAAAAGTGTCTCAGGGAACAAGTTAACTTTAAATAATTAGTCTCCCTTTTAAAGACTTTGATCAGCTGAAGACAGGAGGATTAGCTGCAGGAGATTAAAAGGAAGAAAAGAATATATATAGAAATATTAGAATTCTGTGTTATATAACTTCATAAGGCATTTATCATCAAAGTTAAACAGGTCCCAGGAAGAGGACAGCACTGAATTCTTGCCTTTAAATGCCTTTTATTGCCACACTGGTAAAGGAAAAGGCAAACAACTGAGCTTTTTCTCCTAGTATCTGCTGGAAAATGTCCTCTGCATGTTTTTCTTGGTTATTTTTAATGATAGAGAGATACTGCTTTTTACTGAGAGCCGCACAAGTTTTTTAAAAGCGGTGCACAGTGGTACAAAGCCAAGTGATAGCATTTATCCATCTAACTTCCACTCACACAACCCACTGATAAAGTAGTTCAAAAGCAGTTCACAGTGAACTTGTAGTTGTGTCAGCAAGAAAGGAGCAAAGAGCTGTTCCACAGAAAGGCTTGAGTGACTCCTCTCATTTCAAACAGCCTATTTTCTGCCACACTTCATAGGAAGGTGTACAATAAGCCAGGTAACCTGAAATGCTCTGGATTCAGAAGCGTCTGTTTCAGCTGCAAAGGTGGATTTTGAATCTTGATTACCACAGTTCTCTACAAACCAGAGGCAGTATTTGTGAATCTCTGCTAAAGAATCCTGTTCATCATAGTGAAAATTGGCTTGAAATGCAGGCTTTTGTGCCTGCCCATTCAGACTAGATCTGAGTCCGGACTGACATGGAAAAATAGGCAAGTTCTTTGAAAGAATGTAATTTTACTGATCATATCTAGAACTCAAACTTATGTCTCTCCACTTTGTTTACAATTTCCAGGATAGGAGAAAACAACCAAAGCTCTAGTCATACCAATTGTTGATCACATTCCAGGGACATACATAACTTCTCTTTGAAGGCCAGACACTGAATTTTAGGATGTAATATTCAGTTGCATCATTTTGGAGACTGTAGGACCAGACTGTTAGGAAGAAGTAAAACAAAACTCTGAGTTTATCACATAGTCAGATAAACTGTGTTGTCTTCTTAATTGCCTTTCAGTGATGCTAACCTTTTTTTTTATGCCCAGAGCTTGATGAACACAAAACAAAACTTCCTAGGCTTCCCTCCACTATGTTTACAGAGAATAAACAGTACAAAAAATTGCTTCTATAACTCAAAATTTTTCTCAAGAGGAACTACTTTGTTTGTACAGGGATAAACACAAAAGCAAACTCTAGCAAAACTCAATTTTAACAGAAAGGGTACAATGCAACCGTATTGATACAGATATTTACCCCCAACCCCATTAATCAGTTAAATACCTTATGAAATATAGGAAGAAAACTACATTTTATCACCAAGTGATTAAATTATTCTAACAGATCCAAAGAGATTTTAGTCTTTGCATTGTGAAAAAGAAGAAATTTGGAGAACATTTTGTACATCCAAAAGTATCCAATGTCACAGAAATTGAAGATGAAAATATGTTACAGAGGATGACTTCTGGTACCAAAGCCCCTTGGGGCACCCTGCACATTCAAAATATTGACCAGGATGTTAATGTTGATTTTCCAGTTGCCATGACTTATGTTCCTATTTTTGTTCATTGGCCTTCTCCCTTTGGCTCCTCCAGAGAGATCAGAACTTCAGCCAGAAAGGTACTGATCACAAAGGCCTGAGGCCATTTCTAGAATACGAGAAATGTGATGGTTTTAATGATAAACCTTCAGTCCATGAGAAGGGAGTTATCCTTGTTGGTGGAAATCGCCAGGGAACGGAAAAATAAAGGGTCCACCCTGACCAATGGAAAAATGTAGGTTTTGTTACCATCAAAACCACAAGCCAATACTGAGGGCAGTGGTATGATTACCACTCACAGAGATTGAAGGGGTGAGTTACAGGATTTGCTGTGTGTATCAATACAGGGCAATTCCTTGCTGCCCTCCAGCGTTAAAAAAGTCCCTGGCATAGACCTTGGCATACGCAGCTGAGCCACCTAGGGTGACCTTAGCAGACGGGTGATCCCCTTTCATTTCATCTTAGAAGAGCTTGATTTTTGCTTAACAGTCTTCTCTGCAGCCAGACTTTGCCCATGCTGTCCCTGTTCCTGTTTTAAGTGTCAGGAATAATGATTATAACAACCACTATTTTGCTATTTGCATTCTACTTTCTGCTATTTCTCTATTGGCTGTCTACTTTCTAATCTCTACTCCTATTTTTTTTGTTTCTTCCTCATGCATATCAAACCAAAACAGTGCCCAGGTGCTGACAGAAGTGGCAGAACTTTACAGAATTCTCTATGAGCAAAGGAGAGACACTGAGGCTTGTCAGTGGCTGCTTGAACCTGCAGTCCTGTACACATACTGCTTTACAGGCTTGTAGGTGACTTCTGAGATGGAATCATAGGATGTTCTAACACAATATCCTCAATTGCAGGAATACATCTGTATGTGCACAGGAGGTCTGAGATTAGGCTCAGTTGTGAATAATTCAGAGAACAGTAAGGAGCAATAAATAACCTGGACTTGCTTTCAGATAGACTTTTCAGACAGTTTTTCAGACCTCATAGATAGGGTCTGTGGACATAATTACCAGGTGCAAACTGTAACTGCCTTATCACCTAAAAAATAAATTAATCCTTAGTGTGAAACATTGTTATCTTTTAACTAAAATAGGAGTTTCACTTCCTTCTCATTGTGTGAACAGGAACATATAGCTGCTTTAGCCTCTAATTGAAAGCCTTGTTGTCTACTTCTCTACATAACAGAGGAAATTTAAAACTCCTAAAGCTACAGCACAAAATCCCACAGACATGTGAACAGGATTATTATTGGTTTACCTCTAAACAGGATTACAAATAAGAATTCAGAACAAAGCAAGCAAAATAAGTGACTTTCTAAAGAGTATAAAGAATGAAAGTAACCTTGCTTACAGTCACTGGCACTGAAATAGTTCACTAATGCCAGGGTCTAACTGTGCCTGGCTGTTCGTTTCATATACACCTACATTGCTCTAAGAAAATTTGCAAACAGCATGGCAGAATGGAGGATTGCCTGCTCTTGAAGTGCTCTATTATAAATGAAGTCACAGCAGCTCTGTATTGCATTTCAGGATAGGAAGAGCGGGTTGCCATGTGCAAGTGAAACTGTAGGCTTTTTTGAATAAGCTGCATGTAATTATCCAGACTGGAAGGTGGCCAGGGCACTAAAGCTGACACTAACACTAACCTTGCAGCATTCAGAACCCAGCATATTTGCAAACTCTTTTCTGCAGTTCATTTTCCAAGGTTCAACATTCAACAGGAATGTGCTGTCTATTATATTTTGATGGCAGCACATCCTCCTCCCAATTATAGTCCCCCAATCAACTTTTGCTGACTACCTCTGATACCTTTGTTTTTTTTCTGTTAGGGAAATGGAAGAACACAAACAATAACTTACTCCTTCCTTTCCAGCAGCATGGATATGCTTAAGTGGCAGTGGAAAATTACTCCCCAGAGTCTCTTCTCAAGTCCAGGCAACAGAGGTCTTAAAATGGTGAGAGTCATGCACTCCAGGGTGAAGGTTTTGTGCATCAGGATGAGGGTCATGCACATCATGAGAACTTTACAAACAACAATACTCTCTACTGAGTCCCAGAGCATACAAAATATCTTTGAAATCACAACCATTAGCAAGCCTGCCCAACTCAGTTTATTTTTAATTTATCTGGTAAGCTGCCATCAAAAGCAACATTCTCCTTTTCTTCTTTCCTCAAACAGTATAAAGAAGGAAGCTCAACAAGCCACTACTTGGAATGAGGAGGGAGAGGTTATTCAGTGTCTTCTCGGGTGGGGGCAGGAGCCAGGTCAGCTATAGGGTTTAAAATTAAAGAATCATCAAGGTTGGTAGAGACCTTTTGAAATCCTCAGGTCCAACTGTGTTTGTTTTGGGATGATAAGAAATGGATGGGAGGTGCAGTGGTTTGTCAAGACAAAGGTCGGTATGTGCGAGAAAGAGGCTACATAGGCCTGTTGGCAGAACTCAGTTTACAAGAACAAAAGCTTTTATGAAGCATGACTTATAAACTCCGCCACCTGGGATTCAGTAAGGGATGCTTCCAGATACTACATCAGCCTTTGAAACTAGAGTCAAACAATGGGACTTCTAATAATATTTTTTTTTCTGTGTGTGAGCTACTTAGTTGCTTGGCTATGCGTTAGCCCACAGTGGCAAGGGTTTGGGCCTTGACGATTACATTTTCAAGAGGAAGAGGATAAATTTACACCATTTTTAGTCTTATGAGTGTGGGAGGGAAGAGCGAGCCTGCTGTTGGCTGGCTCCAAGTCAGAGGAGCCAGCACCTAAATAGAAAGCAAAATCCCAAAAAAAGCGTATCTAACAACAAAGAGGAACATGGACCACATTGTTTTTCCAAGCACATTTCTACGGTAGGTGAAACATAGTTATGCATGATGATTTATATCTGTGGCATGGAATGACTGCATGTTTTATTGCATGTAGTTAGCTAACTGATGGGCACCCTATGGTTTTGTGTCAGGCAAAGAGTAAGGTTTCATTTTTTATGATACAACAGGCTTCTCAGAAGAGTAGTTTTTCCCCCCATTTTTTATTCATTCATTTTCCTTGGCATTTTCACAAAGCTGTATTTTGGACACTTTATTTGTGTAGTATTGAAATTTTTGACATCTTTAGTGAGCTCAGCCAAACAATAGAATAATTTTATATTTTATAAATATTAGTGAGGTGGCTCACTAGGCAGAGCCAGAATATTTTTGAAGGCTAATTGCCCCAGAGTTGCCTATTGATGTTTATTTATCTAACTGCTCCATTACTGAGATTTGGTCTTACCTTCTTTAACAATATTAGCATTGACCTAGAGACAAATTATTGAGCAACAAGGTCTTCTATCATTACTTCTATTGAAGGGCCTTCCAAGCATTCATATTCTAGTGCTCTATTGCCAAAGCATTTTTGTATTATCTTCTCCTTCTGCGACTGAGGCCTTTGTGTAAAAAACATTGAATTAAATGGTACACTTACATTCTTCGTGATAGAACTGCTCATATTTTCTGCATCTCCACACTTTTACCTTCCCTCAGTGTGCACTCTAATCATCTCTCTGTGGCTTCTCTATTAAACTAACAGTTCAGATAGCTGGAAGAAAAAGAAGTGTTGGGTGAGTTCCTTTAGCAGTAATTTGACGTAAATGTCTAGAGACTTCCACTCAAAGGCATAACTGTAACAGCATAATAATGAAAAAATAAGTGGATGTAGCTTCTTAGCATTAGCCAATGGAGTAGCTTGGTCCTATTGATCCCATTAATGCTGAAAACAGAATTTATCAGCTTTTCTTTCTAAGATTCAGTCTTTTCCTTTATGAGTTTCTCTGTAGGCAGATAACTCACGCTATACTCCTGGACATTCGAAGTCAGTGTCAGGAACTAGCCTTTGAGATTAAAAGGTTCAACTTGGTAGAGCACCCATGGGGTTAAAGCCTGTTGTTTGAGGAAAACACTTTTCTATCTTTTCCAACACACTTAAAAACTCTGATGCAGCATTACAGAAATTAATTACATATTATCATACTATAAATGTAAAATGGTAAAATATTGTTATAGGTTTGTATTCTGGTCAAAACGAACACTATACAAATAACATTTGAGACATTACTTTGGCTATGAGACAACCATAAAATAGAACAGATGGCAAGGGCTAGGTAAAATGAATGGTAATCAAAATGGTATTAAGTAGTTTGCAAATGGGACAACAGTTTTGATTAACATCAGCAGGAATTACAGAGATAATGGGAAGGTCTACAGAGTTCTGAAATGGATTTTAGTGTTCCAGTCTGCAATAATCTGCTGTGACAGGAACAGGTCTCGCACCATTTAGATGCATCAGCTTTCTGCGTTGACTTCAGCTAGTGTGTTTTCCTCTATGGTGAGCACAGGTCATCATGAAAAATATAGTAGGAAAATTCAAAGCTTATTGAAAATTATTTTTCACCATTTCCTTTTTATTGATTATGGAAGGGACAGCTCATAATAATAGCCTAATATAGGAGACTTGTACTTATTTCGTAACTGGTAAGTATCTTTGAAACGAGATAAAAGGGTTTTTTAGGCTATTGCAGAGAAAAGTGAAGGTTAAAAAGGGGATAATTTGGTGAAAATACAGTGAACATTTCAAAGCATACAAAAGGTGATGCAGTATCTAATTTTATTTTATAAAAGGAGTTTTTCGTCATGAAAAACTGTTTATTGAAAGTACTCAAATTCAATTTTTAATGGACCCTTTAAATTTCGCATAAAGCAGGGTGACCTCCTTAGCACTAAGGAATATATGGGCAGCATGACACGGTTCATCAGATGTCAGAACAGGCTTTACTTACCAGCGTGGATCTCAGCTATGTCTGGGTATAAAGTTACATGCTGGGAACATATTGTAAAGGCAGATTTACTAATTCAGACATCAAAATTATGAACAAGATATTTACAGTTAAATTAAGGTCAGAAGTGCGAAACAAATGAACCCCTGCTGAATTAGTTTTAAAAAGTACGGAGTAGGGTACAGTGTTTGAGTTCTCAAGGTCAAAATATGTGTCTTAGATCTGAAATGTTGTGCCTTTCTCTTGTTTACCTCATCACAAATGTGAACTATAACCTCTCCCTTTTATGATTTTCCCCTCTTTCCCTTCACACGAGGATAATGGATATTACAACCCTAAAGAACTCTATCAAGAAAATAACATAGAGTAAACTTTACCCTTTAGCTACAGCTGTTGAACTTATTAGTTCCATGAGACTACAGAGATCCAGCAGGACAAAGAATTTGTATCAGGGGATTTAACTGAAGGGTCTAAGAATGTGTGATTTAGCTCTCAGAGAAATCAATGCAAACTTTTACATTGATTTTGGATAAAAAATGGTCAGATCCAACAGGAAGAGAACTCTGGGTGAAAGCTGAAATTTATCCTGCTTAGTCTTATGTGCTATTTCAGCTCCCTCTCTAGTCAAAGACTGACTAAGTCAGAAGTTGCATAACAATGACTGGCTCAATACTGCTTGATCTGTTTTCCCACAGCTATTCCTACATGCACTATTATTCAAAAATGAAACACATAAATACATACAATTCACTGCACACAAGTTGCTTCATATAAATATAAACCAGTACCTAATGGGAGCAGTACAGGTGAGGGGAAAATCATTGTATTTTAAAATTTTGTTTTAATATTCTAACAATTTCATTGAAAAGAATTATTAAAGTAAGTTGAAATAAAAATTAATATGGCTTAAATTAATTTCCTGACTTTTAGTGATGTTGATTTTAATGAATCTAGTTGGAAACTTATGGCTTCTAAAGACAAGCATTTGACAAAGACCTTTAGTTCCTTTTCAGTTGCCAAATCTTGGTTACTCTAAATGAAGAAAACTGATGGTATACAAAAGCTATGCCAATAAACTTCATATATTCAGCATTAATTCTATACAGTTGGTATACAGTTCCTCTTCCTCAACCTTGCACACACTTTTCTTCATGTTTTTTGTTCTAACAGTGCATACAACCCTTCCTTCAAATATCTTTTAAAAGGAAATGTTAGTACTGGCTGCCAGTGTGCTGTAGATGTACCTTGGCAGAAGACAAGCATCTTGCTTCAAAAGGCACCTGCCCTCAAGCATGTAACAAGAATGTCAAACTCTAAAGTAGGTCAGCCTTGTAATTCTGAGCAGTCTTCTTGTGAGAAGTGTAAACACCGTGCTAAGTGTTTCTGTGCAGTTACCACCCTCATGTTTGTCGTATGTCTCGTGGCCTACTTTTCTAAGTTCTTTGTTCCTATTGTTTGGTACCCAAAGCTTTTATTCATGGGCCCTGGAAAGTTAGAATGAACTCAGAGCTGGCAGATGTGTGTCAGCTCTGGCCACAAGAGCTGCAGGAAGGCTGTTCTCTGGGTCATAGCCAGCACAGTTTATCCTCATCCAAGAAGCTGTATCTCTTTCATACCTAGAAGAACTTCACCTCTAAGTGAAATCCACTCAGGGTTCCTCACAGGTTTTCTACCTCCACAAAAAACGTCATTTACTTTAAAACAGCCAGAGGAAGGTTGATTCTTTGAGAGGCTGAGCACAGTCTCTGGTGGTGAAGGTGGCTGGTGGGTGACAGCAGTTGTGAGCCTGGTGAATAGCTGAGCCCAGAGCAGGATGCAAATTTTGGGACAGGAATGAAGACTGATAGATGACATGTTTCCTTCCCTTCGCCTTCATGGGATACTTCCGTTCTATGAAATGGAATAGGTCCATTTTCCTGGGACAAAGTCACTAAGGAATAATTATAAGTGTTCCAATATTTTTCAGGATAAACACAGTAATCTTGGTCAGGTGTTTAAATAGGACTTGAGTGTCCTGCTTAATGCAACGCTATTGCATTGCTGTGGCAGGGGTAAGCAACCTGGCTGAATGCAAATGAAAAGCAGCAAGGTCATAAACAAGGAAGAATGCTTTATTTTAAGGAAGAGGATAGGAAAACCATTCCTCTTAGAATAACAAGTCTTTTTCTTTCAAGAGTATATATCTCAAATAAATAGCTCAGAGTCATATGCTACTATGCGTTCTTTAAAATGGTTCTTATGATCCACTGTGCTACATTTCAATGCATATTTAGGGATCTTAATTTGGTTTTTTTTCATGTGTACCACTGACATTTATTAAAAATAAATATTTATAAGACAATTAGTACTAAGTAGACTCCTGCAATCCATTTAGGTATGTTTGTACTGAAAATATTTTAGAGAGATAAACATTAATTTGCTTGGAACACAACTGACTTCAACAAATGTCAACTGAATTAATTTAAGAAGGTGAAGTCTAGATACAAAAAAACTTTTATTGGCCATTGGATTATGGTGGTCTGTAATTCTGCCTTCCAGAATATATTTTCATTTACTATCTATGATTGATATTTTGTCTTTGAAAAAGAACACACCATCATAGCACACCTGTTAATGACATGGATGAAAAAAATAAACTGGCAAGAAGTTTGAGAGTATACACAGTTATTATTTAATGGTCAATCTCCCATTGCTCCCATTACTAAATTCCTTAGTACTTAGCTTAATTATGTCCTTGGAATGCATGCTTAACGTTACCCATAACAGTTAATGAGCTGATTCTTCCAGTCATCAGCTTCAATTAACCAGTAATCTAATCAGGCTGACCTCTACATTTCAGGGACTGACCAGTAAAGCAGGCAAGCAGGTAGTCATGAACTCTACAGCGTTACTGTGACACTCATTAACATTAGACTTGTGAATTAGCAAACCATCTGCCAGTACAAAGTTAATCTAGATCACGAATAAATCCATGATCAAATTTCTGTCAAAGCAACCAGAGTTCACAATGTGGTGTTTTATCACCTTTCTTTTTGGCTGTGCATTGATAAATAGTATTAAACAGGCGTAAGCTCTGATGGAAAGAAATTAGGCTTATACTTTGGTTTTGTGTGTAATTATTTTAAATCACACTTGAACCAGGCCATGAATTTTTTCTTGTTTAATTCTTAACTATGTAAATTTTCATCCAAAGACCACCAAAGTAACTGTTGCCCCAGGAGGTATGGGATTAAATAGGCTAGGTTTAGTTTGTAAGGACAGGGAAGGAACTGGAAGGAAGGACATTTTGTGCCTCAATGAGTTCATGCTGCTGCACATGTCAAAATGAGCAGACATCAGAATAATTCAAGTGGAAACCCAAGACCAGTGTAGTGAATTCTGTGCAGCAAGCCCAGCCAGTGTGTTTCTCTAACATGTGGGTGATGGCAAGGCAGCAGCTAAGCAATCTGAGAGTGCGATCTGTAGAATGTTTTCATTGCTGTTATAGTGAACTGCAGTGCATCAATTGCAAATGAAGGACTCCATCAGGAAACAGAACTGATGGTTGGGAATGGTCAACCAAAGAATGGTGTGAAGTAGCTGGCTGCTGTCCCATGTAAAGACTTTTGACACAGGTGTTCTTCCATCTGAAGAAATCCATTTGAATGGTCCTTTATTTCAACGGCAATTTCATCATTTAAAGGGTAGCCTGTGTGTGCAATTTCCTTGCAGTTATGGCAGAGATTGGAAGGTGGATATATTTAAATGTTGAATTGTAGATTTCTGTTTAAAAAACAGACAAAGAATGACCCCAAACCTGCAAGTCATGCATTGCTACATTTTTTACTAGTCACTGGAATCAGAGGCAAAATTTACAAGACAAAATAAGCTGTTAAACCTGTTCTTAGAAACAGCAGTGTTTCCTCATTTTTGCTTTCTATGTGCAGTTCCCTAGAAAGCTGGCTGCAATGAACGCACATGGTTAAACAGCTTTCAGAAAGCTAACTTTTAAACAGTGTTCAGAAAGATTTCTGTCAGCTATTGTACAGTACCTTCTCTGTATACATATGTTGATATAATTCTACCAGTTATGGCAGTTCTTCATGGACTAAAATTCTGAACCATAGCTTTCTTCAAATTTGCTTTCTTCAAATTTCAGTTACAGAGAGAGAATTAACTTCTGTACCGATACACCTAAGACTAATTTTGGATACAGTAATGACATGCCATAAAAAGTTATTAATAGTGTAATCATTACAAAATATTTATAAATAATGTCTATTCCTCAAAAAATTGATCAAACTGGAAATAGGTTCAATGCTTTATCAGTGTTAGGTAAATAACCAATCTTTCCTGACTGCATGATGAGTAAGAAAATGCAGGCTCGGAATGCTATGCTTGTGTTGCTCTGGAAAGCGTTCCACACCAATGTGTTGCCTCTCCTATTAAATTGTTTGTTCAATCCCAGAATCCTTTCACATTTGATTAACAAACTCTCCCCAAAACAGATTTAGTAGAGGAGCTCTGACTTCAGGGAAGGGTGGATTTCATTGCTTGATGCTGCTGGGAGTCAGACATCAGCTCTCTTCAGGGCACTGTAAGGTGGTTGCATTTCTAAGATACCAGCTCAGATATTAGCCAAGACAGATTCTAGTTTCAGGTTTTATTTAAAGCTTCATATTTTGGGATTCCAATTCCAGTACTTCAAAGTTCTCATATTTAATAACTAATATTTAAAATAAGTATCTAAACTGCCTATTGAAAATTTCATTTATTTCTTCCTCAAGCAGCACCTGGAAATATTGATGCCATCCATTCTATAAACAACCCTTTACATATATAAAAGATCCCACTCACTCCATAGTTTTATTTCTAGGCTAAGCAAGTCTTATTTTTACAAGTCTTCACATTTTACGTTTTCATTAATTTCCTCTGAGTTCTTCTTCGTTTATTCCCCTCAGACACTTTCAAAGTATGGTAGATAAAAGCCAGTGTGATTTTTAAGTGAAGAGCTTGGCCTCAACAATGTCAAACAGATTGCAGTAATTTTTCCTCAGATATAACACACAAGACTAATTAACTAAGAGCTAAAATTAGCCTTTGTTGTTGGTTTGTCTTGAAAATCATAATAGTGCTGGCTCAAGTTCAGTTGAGAAGCACAAAGGACTAGTCTGATAAGTTTTGTTCTTGACATCCACAGTGCTTGCTGCTTAGCATTATCCTTCCCCCTGAAAGCTTGCAAGTATGCCATTTAGCAATTTGTTATAGATTATTCCCTGGAAAACTTTTTCTCTTCTTTTAAAAAACAGTTGATCTACTTGTCTTTCATGTACCCTGTGATGTGAGCCTTCATTGCTAGGGGTACGGGCACTGAAGTGACTAGTTCCTCAAGCATTTTGCATGAAGTTCCTTGGTTGCTATTGAGTTGTGTATATCTTGTGTCTTGGTTTGAAGACCCCTTCCCTCCAAATTATTATAATTTTGAGATTAGGGGCTCTCAGGCAAAGCTACAAGAATAGGAATAACCGTTCTTTACTAGGATGTTTAACAAGGCAAACAGACAACGACTACAGCATTAACACCGAGCAGAACCAGGAGCCCAGCGCCACAGGCACCCTCCCGTTTGGTGCAGTTCCGCTCACGGCCGGCGGGGGCGCTGCGGGCTCCCGGTGGGCGGTGCGGTGCGGTGAGTCCTCCGCGCCGGCAGGGGGCGCTGTGGCGCGGGCTCGGGGAGCTCGCGGTAATGGCGGCTGGGCCCAGGCGGGGAGGGATGGAGGAGAGGCTTTGCTTCACAAACCCTGGGGCAGCCGGTCCCCGTGCCCCAGCAGGACTCTCGGAAGTTGAGATGGCAGGATGTCTCGGCAGGCAGGACGTGCGGGGCTACGGCGTAGAGAAAACCCAGAGCAGTGCCGAAGAAGCAGTGGGGATGGGGCAGTGGCGGTCCAGCTCTGAGCAGGGCAGGGAGCGGCAGCCTCAGGATCCCGGGCACTTGAGCAGATGGGATAGGTCCCTCTTTTAGTAAAGTAGGTGATAATAAGGTCTCAGTTCGGTGGCTGTTCTCACATGCAGAGGCTCACCCCACAGCAGAAGCAGCAGCTCTGGGCTGGGCTCTGGCAGCAGCAGCGAATTCCCTTCCCCAAGCAGCAGCTCCAACTATCCTCCTCCAAAGCCCAGAGGGAGGGAGTGCAGCCCCAGCCCTAGCCTTTACCTGGCCAATTCTCATGGTATCTCTGCCCCTTGGAGAGAAACTCCACATAAGAGAAGTGCAACCAGATGCCTTCCTCCCCTGAGCTTGGCTACTTCCTTTGTTTCCTTAAGTACCCAGTTGTTAGTGTTTCCTAGCAATTTATGGGAAAAAAATGTATAAGTAAAATGAACAGAAGGAAAGAAACCTAACCCCCAACATCTTGTCATCAAATAAATATTTTTTAATAAGTCATCTATGGCCAAAACCAAGGAAACATGGTAACCATTACTGAAAGCATACTCATTATGACTCCAAAGCAATAGAAACAGTTTTGAACATTTTTGTTGTTTTATGATTCACATTGGGCTGTACCTTTAATATTTTCAAAAGAATCTGGTGAATTTGATGGCTCACTGCATAACAGTTAAGCCAGATCCATCACAGGGAATTTAAACACCATATAAAGTAAGAGGGAGAGAGCACCCACCATTTAAAATAGGGAATTAATAATTCAAAACTTTAATAAACTTATGCTCGCTGTGTAAAAGTAAAGTAAACATTGGGGGAAACAATTCTGGGCACTTGATTTAGTATACTTGGCGTGTTTTAGTCAATCCAGTTTATAGTTTTCCAGAGTCCTTTGGGTGACAGTTCAGGAATTAACATAGGCCAAAAGCATTTTTAATTGGCTATTGATATGAAGCTACATTACTTATTGACTAAGGGTATGACTAAAGCTATTCTATGCCAGCACTAAAGATCAATTAATGCCTCCTTAGCTTGTTATAATCGATGTGCTTAAGCTAGCAAGAAGTTAAGACATGAATTCAAACTTCTCCAAGGTTCTGTTCAGATTTGTGGAGTTTTGCTGCATTTTAATGCAGGACTTGAGTACACACTGTCCGCCCAGTCAGAAAAACCCACAGCAAAGAACGACTGTGTCTCCAGAGTTTGTGTACATATTTAAAGTTTACATACACACAGAGAGACTAATATGCAGACAGAAAGTACAAATAAAACTTGTTTAATGCAAAACATTCAAGGTGTGTTTTTCTATGTGTGTCTGGTAATATTTTTCAACAAGGATGACTTCTGTTCAAGGAAATTCCTTTAAACTTGGCAAGGAAAGGAAACATAATGAAACTTTGATGACACCTGGGCCAATATAGCAACAGAAAATCCCTCATGATTTTTATGGCAGTAGCAGTGAACAAGGACGCTGGAACCTAAAGTAAACTTGACCGATTTGTTTGCAGCTGGTTTTGGTTTGGATTTTTTGCACAAAAATATAACAACTGTTGAGGAAAAGTGCTAACAAAAATGATGTTATGATCAAGCTCTGTTTTAAAATCATTAGAAACACAGAAAACTTGTACATGTTAGGCTTACATCTGAAGCTGAAGCCCTTAGCATGAAAAAAATTTTACTGCTCTTAGTGAGTTCTTCCTGAGGATGCATAAAGGACATTATGTTCCTGTGATCCCTTTATTATTATTAGAGAAGGTTATTATTTATCAGAGGAATTGCATACACATATTAGCATACATAAACATACATAAACACACACACAGAGTTTAAGTCTCCAGGATTCCTAAAATAGAAGTTTGAACTCCACTTAAATAAACTATAGAGCATCAAACACCCCTTTCCTCACATACCAAGGATCTGTCACAGACTCTTCTCTGCATTTGCTCAAGTAAAGAGAGGACTGACAGATTGATCTGAAGGGCTCTGCACCTGATCTGGATCAGAGGTTAAAGCTTGTGTAAAATATGGCATCCCTCCCTCCCTGATCTCTGTTGTGAGTGCCTCAGGGAGTGATACATGCAGGACATGAAAACAAGGGAGTCCTCTGAAATATTAAAATATCAAATATTTTTGAGCTTCAGCAATCAAAATTCTTTGGATTCAATCAGGAAATCTCAGGTTCCCAGTGCACACCATGAAGGATTGTGAATAAGGAGAAGGTAAGGCAATCAATCTGTGATTACATTCCTGGAGAAGATACATTTGATATCAAAGGCTCTTCAATTTACATATGCGTGCAAGGTCAAAATACTGGAAGCTGGCGCTGAGCTGTAAATCAAACATAAAACTCAAAATAATGGAATTAAATGGGAAAACAACAAAACATCAAGAATGTGGTTGATTCCCCCTCTGCACAGTTTTAAAATCTCATTGAATAGATTTTAAAAGATATGCTCCGGGTCAAACAGGAATAAGCTAATTTAACCGTCTGCAAAATAACATCTAGTCCTAACTGAACATAAGGAAACCCTCTATTATAATCTCTGGAGAGAGACTGGAGTCCTTAGGGGGTAGTTTAGCCTGTCTTTCTCCATGGACACTGTGAAGACAAAAACCTGTATTTCATGCTAGTATTATTTGAAATGAAGGTTAGGAAACAACTTTTTAATCCAGGAGTTGAATACTTTTTCCATTTGAAAACCCAGAAACAATTTGATACAGAAGGCATTTTCTAAGTAAACTCATATGTTTTTAAACCTTCCTCCAGAACTCAGAATCTACATTCTTTCAGGTTTCACAGTCCCATAACTTTTTTTTTTTCAGGCAACTATTTCATATCATAATGAAAAAAAGAAATGTCAAAGCTCAGAGATGGCTCCATTTGCAACACATTGCAATTCATAATGACCCAGAAGACCTTGCAACTTATCAAACTGTATTCCAATATATTTTTGTTAGGCATCTGAGTGACTACACATTGTTTCTAACCATAGGAGTTCATGTTGTCTCCAGAGACAGCTCTTTCTGCTAGTATATTAATCTTAAAACAAGAAAAAAAAGTACTATGATTTTCTATTAGAATAGTTAAAAGATGAATATTGTTGGAATATTTTTTTAATATATTTTAATCTTCACCAGTTTGCTGTCACCATACAAATCAGAGGTATATTTGAGCATCACTGACACCCTAGGGTTCTGTGTCCTGTGTATAACCACAGTGAATTGTTCACTTTGAGAGCTGCAGATTCTCCCTGGCTAGTAGGCAAGCAGACATCAAATAGAACAGCCAAGCGCCGAGACAGCAGGGAGGCCTTGAACACTTGATCTCAAACAATTAGAGGAAAGCAGTAGCTGAAAGCATAGAATTAGGCTCTTTAAATAAAAGGATAGCATTTCTAGTGAGAGATAAAATTCCAGTCCTGGATGGGTTAGATGTTATTTGTGTATCAGAACAGTCTACACTCATAATTTAATTAAAAAATACAGGGTTTACCATCAGTTTAAGAGTCAGTGCTTAATCTGATTGCAGGATCAATGATATAGTTTGCATGAGTCTCTGGAATCTAAGCAAAATTTACCGTAAGTTATTGAATCAGAAAAGAGTCAGAAAAGAGTTTTCCACTGACTGGAAAAACTAAGTTTTCAAAGTAGTTGGGTTATTTGAACAAATCTGTATTTGCTCATTCTGTCTCACTATTTGCCTGATGTAAGCTTGACATGGAACAGTACTGAAAGAACTGAAGTTTTTAGATTTTACAATCTAAGTTTTTTTTTGTGCCTGTGGACACCTTATTTCAATTTTGACTGGGCGGTGTCCACAATTCTTCTTGATTCTGAAGCACTAAGAGAAGTCAGGTCTGAAAAATTCCTAAAGAGACATTTACCATATCATTCTTCAGAGATCTTTGGAAGAAATAGAACTATGAGATTCACATGATCAGTTCTCTATATCACTGTAAAAATCACCATGATTGCAAGGAGAGCTTATAATTGCACTTCCAGGGAGAGACTACAATGGAAACAGTTTTGTTCTTTCATTTTATACTTTTTATCAACAGAACTAAAAGAAATACTTATATTAGAATGTGTAATGTGCTGATGATTGCTATTCAGAATGGAAAAATATGGATAGTTCAACTAATGTTCATTGTGTTATCAGAAAGTGAAGAGTTACTGAATTCTGCTAAAATGCCCTGAAAACTCATAGACTGGCTTAAACCTGAGAATTTCCAAAGGGAAGGTTTAAAAATAAACAATATAAAGGTCTGTAAAATTAGGTCTACTTTGCCTATATAATAGGTATTCTGAAACCATGTTGAAAATGTAAAATATAATGGAGACACCAAAAGGAGAAGAGTGACCTACTAAACTGTAATAATACATGCACTGTTGTGTTATTTTATCTCAAAGTTTCCAGCAAATGCAATAGCAGAACTAGCATCTCCTTTATGATTTGTATGGATTTTTGTTCATCCATAATGAGTTATTAAAAACTAAGACACAATGTAATTAATAGCAGCAATGATGGTAGTGTTTAGTTGCAATGTAGCATTTTTTTCCCCAAGAGATTTCTTGGTATTTAATTAAAGTAACCATGATAGTAAAGGGGCTCAGTAGAACTAATCTTACAGCAAAATCTTATACTATTGTAGATCACTGTCAAATTAAATCCTGACCATCAGTCCTTAGGAAGCAGACAATAAATTGAATTGATTCTTTCAACCTAATTTTAATTTTTCAAATGCATGAAGCAAGTGGTACAGAAACAGCTTTCTTAATCAATAAACTATGCTTAAAGGGGAATCCCAAATCCTAATAATGGATTGCCCCAAATTGTACTGCTATTCTTCTGCTGTGAAAAGCAATGTAACTGCTCTGGATCTGCAACCCATCAGTACACAAAAGGATTTGTCCCACTGACTGCAATATTAGTTTCATCATGACAAAGATTGAACATTTTGAAAACCAGCCCCAAGCTATAGATTTATGCATGAATCACAGGACCATAGAGTGATTTGGGTCAGAAGGGACCTTCAAAGATCACCTAGTCACTCCTCTGGCATCCACAGGGATATTGTCCACTGTGTTAGATGGCTCAAAACCCCATCCAACCTGACCTTGAACACTGCCTTGAACACAGTCTTTAAACCTAGGGGTTTTTTTTCGGGCTACATTTAATTTCTACATTAATGCCACAAAAGAAGCAGTTTCTTTTCTCCTCCCTTATTAACTGACTAGCCCAATCATAGATAATTTCTCCATATTTCCATCACATTTTACTTTGACAGAAACACAGACAAAGGGCAAAGGATAGTACAAAAGTCTGGAAAATTGACATGACTGGGGTAGTTTATGCCAAAGAAGGACTTGCACCTCTACCACTGTTTCTAATCTATTTTTAGGCTACATATGCCTTCAAAAAGAAATTAAAGGCAAAATTTAGCCATCTGGTCTTCCTTCAGATGCATTACTCAGCTTACCAACTACACTGCTGGGCACAATAATTCCTGGTGGGCAGAGCTGGCATCCAAACAAGCAATGTCATCAAAAAACACTTGAGTCTGGAAACCTCAAGATAGCCTATAGTATTTCCATTTAGTTTGTTGTATAATAGCATGTAAGTTTCTTAAATTCTACCATGGCTGAATACCTCATTCTGATATATTAATGTTCTCAAAATATATTTCTTTGTGTCTTCATTTGTTATACACAAGATTAAAGAGGTGAAACAACGGCCATCCAAAGACTAGCTAGAGACAGATTGCAAAGTATCCAGATAATCACCTATTGCTCTGTCTACTACGCTGACACATTTTTTCACCAACCGTAGAAATTATGTTTAGTTCTTATTTGTGTAAAAAAAATCTGTATTTCTTTTCTGTGGATAAACAAAAACAGCTGGAGAATGTATGACCTTGCTCTGGAGACCTCATGTCCCAAATAGGACAATAGCTGCCTCAACTCTGGTTAGCCAAACTTACCAAACCTTTTGCCTCTCTGAGTTTTTCCTTGCAAGTAAATGAGGATTAGATTGCGAAAGCATCACCTGCTATTTTACCCAGCCTTAATAGTTTATAAGAGACCATTTTGTCTCTTTCACTTGTGTTCAGTTAGATACCCTACAATGTTAAATATACTGGTGAAGATACACAGGAATGAGCACTCTAGGACCACCTAGAAAATGTCTTACAGATGTAATACATACAGCAGGAATGGCTATCATTACTGTCAGAGTACACCCAGGGTTTTAATTCTGGGATGTGCTCAAACAACAGGTGCTTCCCAATACAGTCTTTGAACAAGTTATCCAGTAGGTAAACCAGAAAATGGACTTTCAGGAATGTTTGCTCTTTGATATGAATGCTTTTATTATAGCTAAACCAATTCAGATTACACAGCACCTGTTCTCCATGTTACTCAGGGAGCAGCCATGGAGACCTGTCGTGCCAGTAAATGTCATCCTGGAAGGAGCAGCACTCCAGAGCCTGCGCAGCCATTCACCTGAGTCTGCTTGAACTCAGTATGATGAAATATTAAAAAGCTGAGGGACATTGGGACTTACTGGATACAGAGAAGAACCCAAGCAGAGAGACAACGTCATGTGCTGCATTGTAAATTTGGGATTTTCTCCTCCACTATAGCCAAATAAAATGCAGTTTTCTATTTGCAACATAGATTTTTGAGTCATTATCTTCAGATTTCAACCTCTATTCAGAGTTACCTGACAGATAAGAATTTAAAGTTAATGTTATGCCATCTTCTTTACCCTCACAAGAATGTCTTTGCAGGTATAATACCTTCCTGCAGCAAAAATACACAATATTGGTAATAATGATGCCTTCTGGGCACAAAGATAGTGCCCAAAGATAGTTTTGCCCAAATATTTGCCCAAAGATAGTCTTTTATTGTTAAAGATTCCTAGGATTTCCCACTTGATCTTCAGCTGTTCTTCCAGAAGGGCATGAGTTTTCTGAAAGGCTTGTGGGACACAGCTAGCACTGTTGATGTCTCAAATGCTCTAATGCATCTCAGCTGACACTGGAATAATCAGTCTGCATTTATTGCTACAAAATCCATTATTGATCATCTGTCAAAATATGAGACACCACAAATCCATCTGTAGGTAAACAGACTTTCAGAAGTCATCTAAGGATAAAATATTTTATGAACAGCTGGTCCTTCTGTGAGGATTGTGCCAAGCCTTCCTTTGCAGTCTTAAGCTTGTGAGGTGTCTCCATTTTTTCAGCATTCACCTAAAATAAACCTTGCCATCTATTCCTACTGCTGAAGACAGTTAAGTGAAGTGCAAAGTTCTGTGTAGTGGCATTTCACTTCAAAACAAGTGACATATGTTGTGTGTGCTACACCATGATCCAGAAATCCCAATTTAGCTTGATAAAGCTGGAATATTTGCCTGTGGATAAAATTTTCCCCTTTATGGGGTGAAGGGGAAAGCACAATTTAAAGGCTTATAGTAATCTATTGTTATTGACTGAAACTTTCCAAAAATAATAGAGAAGTAAGACACTTAACCTAAGTACTGCAGTAATAGAGCAGAGATGACAATGTAATAAAGAAATCAATGCACCAAACCAAACAAAAATGAGCCAAGCATTCAGAGTGGGTTTTAATTATGCCCCATTTTCATTACCATGTTGAATTGACATATATCTAATATTGATTCTTACCTTATTGCTGAGCCCACAGATTCTTGTTTTAACAGGTTTTTTTGGCAGTGAAAGAAATTCCTAAGTACTTCACTGCCTAAAGTAGGCATTAGCATGTGCATGCTGAACTCTAGGCTTTGATATCCTATACACGAGTTTGTAGAGCTTAGCATTTTCAATTTAATTTAAAATGATTACACGTAAAAAGCTCACCTTTGACTAAGAGTGCACGTAACACATGGTTTTGGTGGGATGACAGAAAAATCCAAGAAACAAAGAATATTCCATCAGCACCCAGAGCAGTGCCTTTGCATGAAAACCTGCACTGTCCTATCATCCACCCCAGCAGTGATAACTGCTTCTACAGCAGCTTGGTCTGTCATTGCAGGCCACCGAGTCCCCAGTGCCTCGGAGAGTGCACTTGGTTATGGTACAGGCAGCCTCCTTCACACCCAGCCCAAAGGGTCAGCACTTACTGGCTTTGCTCTAGCTCCTGCAATTGTCAGTCCTGCGTCTGTGGAAAACTCGGCACTCTGTTAATCCATTGTGGCCATTTACAGTTCAAATCAATGATCCAGCATTTCTCTCTGTGTTTTCCCACCCCACTCTGTGCACATTCTGCTGTTCACTTCCTCCCCAGAAGCAGCCCTGGGGTTTTGCTCTCTGCAGCAAGTGACACACAACTGACAGCAACACCCTCATTCAGCTTTTATTCTCCCAGGTGTTACAGCTCCATAAGACATTTCTAATCCAGACTCTGCTCTCTCAGGAGACATATTTGGCCTTACTGTCTATCCTTGGCTTTCTGTAGATCTCAGCTATTTCTTCTGTGTGTTCAAATACTTTACTTGGGAGAGTACTCCTTGACATATACCAGCTCTATTTTTCTCACAACTCGTTCTTGTATAATAATCCCATTCCAAGAAGCTAAAATGGACATTATTTACTGCTGTCAGTCCTGCAGCAGCTGCAGCACAGAACAGTTCCTGATAGGATTCACCAAGAACCTCCTAGCTAAATGTGACTACTCCCTTACCTGCAGTTTACTTGCTTGCTTGTCAAGAGTCTGAGTTTATAAAGGGAAACAAGGAAGTCTTTCAGATAAGAATCTACAGCAATCCTAAAAGCAGCAGACTGACAGCCCTTCTGCCTATCTTTTCTCCACAATTTGGCTCTTTGCCAGACAAATAATGTGCGGCAGAGGAATTTCCTATGTGACCTTGTAAGGAGTCATTCAGATCCACAGTATTCTACAAACCTGAAATGTTATAAAAAATAAGGAAGACAGATTCAATATGAAAATCATTGTTCTCCAGATTAGAAGGAGTTTGATTATAATTATACCTTCATGGTCATGTTGGTATTTGACCTGGCTAGGCAGTAGAAGGGGCTCCAGGTACAAAAGAGGCTGAGAACTTCTGTGCCAAACAGCCACATTACTGCTAATCTCAGAGCAAGTCGGATGCAGGTCCAAAGAAAGATTATCTCCTTTTTCATGATTGCTGCACTTCTTTTTCTGCCTTTTGCAGCTCTCTGAAGATATCCTTGTTGGACTGGAAAATATGTATACATGTATAAGTATTTTTTCTCCACTGACCTAGATCTGTCCTTTCAAGCACAGCACCACTGTGTTGGCTTTGGACTTCAGCCTTTGTTCTGGAAGGAATGGGCCAGTGGGCACCTGGAAAAGGTAGAGTTTGACTGTAGGAATCTCAAATCCATACAAAGGGGCTGTGTTTGATAAAGGATCAGATAAAGGATCACAGGACTTACCTTCCTTTGCTTCTAGGACTTTAATTTGATCTTTTTCAGATCACTGGCAATTGAAAGTTACTTCTGATGGCTCTATGAGGGCTCAAGAAAGGGCATGTGGCCTGCTTATTCCACTTATCATGGGCTGATAAACATAATGCAAAGCCATAATTAGCAGCAATGATTAAAATATCAGTAGCCACAGTTAATGGCTGATGACTGAACTCTCTGTACCTTATCCTGATGTGACCATGCTAGATAGACCATGTTGTTGTCCCTGTTCCATGGGGAGATTAACTCACTAAGATTATGAATCAACACATTTCATAGGCCCTTTCTGCCCACTCAATTTCTCTTTAACTGCTTGTTCCAGGACTGACAGACTTAATAGCTGCTTTTAAAATTGGAGGGAACATGAAAAAATACCTAATTTCTAGCATGCATTATATTTAAAAATATGAGTGTTCACTGGCAGGAAATCTTTTTCTTCAAAAATATAGTTTCACAAGCTAAAATCTAACTTGTAAGAAAGGCAATTTTACCCAAAGGCAGTGCTGCTCTGAATTTCACTCTCTCCACTCTCAAAGTAGTTGAGGCCTGCTTACCACTTCACATCAACCTGTCAGAAAGAAAGAAAAGAAAAGAAAAGAAAAGAAAAGAAAAGAAAAGAAAAGAAAAGAAAAGAAAAGAAAAGAGAAAAGAAAAGAAAAAAGAAAAGAAAAGAAAAAAGAAAAGAAAAGAAAAGAAAAGAAAAGAAAAGAAAAGAAAAGAAAAGAAAAGAAAAGAAAAGAAAAGAAAAGGGAAAGAAATAGAAAGGGAAAGAGAAAAGAGAGAATTTGTTCACAGGCATTAACTGATGCCAAAGAAAGTTGATAAAGGTATTCTCTGTTCTTTGAAGCATATGAATGACAAATCACTAAGACCTGTTTTTGTTGTGGATTTACTGGGACATGCAGCCTTTTGAGGTTGCTGAAAGCACAGGCACTGCAGAGGTTATGTGCATGGTTGCTCAGGCCTCAACATGTGGGTAACCCTTATGTTCCAATGATTTTCAAAAGTGTGTTTGGGGTATATCAGTTCTTTAGCTTTTTGATATGTTTGCAACATACAAATTCTCCTCCAATATGCCAAAGATACTCTTACTCACCAAATTTTTCTTTTCTTTCTTTCTTTCTTTCTTTTTCTTCCTTCCTTTCTTCCTTTCCTTCTTTCTTCCTTTCCTTCTTTCTCTTTCTTTCTCTCTTTCTCTCCTTCTCTCATTCTCTCTCTCTCTCTTTCTCTTTCACAGCAGTTCAGATTCTGGAATTTGCTTATTTGATTATTATTTTATATGATAAGTTAAAGAATTCAAGAAATTAATATAAGTTGTTCTTCAGCATTTCAATTAAATTCAAAAATTAAATCAAAAAATCTTGTGGTTAGTTTAGTCCAGAAGGACTGTTATTCTATGTACTCCTTATTAAGTATGTGTTCATTTTTTTCTCATTTGGAGTCCACCCTTTGGAGTATTTGATCTTTGTTGTTTTCAAGTAAAGGCTTGAATTTTCACCGTGGTGAATTTGTCCATTTGTTTTAATATTAGTAGATTTAACATGAAGACATCCATTATCAGAAACTGAAAAATACAAAATGTATATTTAGTTCAGTAATCAGGCATGGGTGAATGAGGGGTGTTATGTGTTCATGCCTTTTTTCTTTCAAGCTCCAGTCAGTAGGAGAACAATGTTCTGTCAGCAAATGTAGGACAGAGGTGTTTGCTCTTCTCCATATTTTTAATAGACCTTGTAAAGAAAATCTTCTGAAGAATCTGAATTTCTATCCTGCTGAGCACAGAAACTGCTCATGAGTCAGTACAAAGCTTTTACAAACTTATATGCACATGTCTGTTGTGGCATTTGAGTTGAGGATACATAGGCATAGGGACACTCAAAGCATATCCTGGAGTTTCTGGTTGCAGTCTAGTTGCAAGAATCTTAACTTTCCTTGGGGCTGCCAAGGGTTTGATCAGGCAGAAAAGTTTGCAATCATTAAAAAAAAGAAAAACCCACTGAAAGCCACACCACTTCAAGTGCTCATGGTTTTGGGATTTGCCTCATTTTTATGTCTAGTGAAGAATCATAGTAATACCAGTGCATATAGATTCCATCTCAACTTCAAAATTTCCCCATGACCCAGTGGTGTAGAGGTTAGAAGTTTTTGGCCTCGTTAGTGCTTTCGTAGGTCCCCGCAGGAAAGTGATGCTCCAGTGCCGCCTCGTGGCTTCCTCCTCCATGGAGAGGGGTCATCCTAGCAAGATACGGTGCCGCTGCTACCTTGTGTTTGCTTTGTGTATTGAACTATTCCTTTTATTATTATTTTTTTTTTAATATCATAAACCCAGAGCTCTGAAATGAGTTGTGAATAGTTATGATGAACAGCTCTGGCCCAGTCGGAGCTGCAGCTCACTATGCTGCATCTGGTGTCCCTGGATGGGACTGTCTGTCTTGCCTGGCGAGACCCACTTTGAGATGGTCAGCAGGGTAGGTGCAAACACGTCCTCAGCCTTCCTTTCTCCTCTTCAGCCAAAGCAGCTTCCTCAGAACTGCCAGCAGTCACCTCCATTCGCTCAAGACTGATCCTTCTGTTAGGAACAGGCATCTGCAAATGCCATAAGAGGAGGGAGAGGCAAAAAGGACACCTCCTGCACTTAAATGTAGGCTACCCCCTTGCACAGTCATGCTGAAGTGTGATAACAAAGCCTCAGTACTGATGAACGGGGACAGGCAGCCTGAGCAACCACCCCTACTCTCTCCTTAGACATGGCCATATTATAGAACCACATATTTTTTACACTACCCTCATAAACGCCATTATTTTCTAGGTTTAGCTGAAACTGCAGCAGCACACACCACCTCACACAGACCCTGCTAGCTTAGGATAGCGTGGGGTAGAGCAGCTCCACCATGGGACACTCTGCTGGGAATGGGGAGAGAAAGGGACGCTCCTTTGCTGAGGACTAACATGCTGAACTCAGGTCAAGGATCAGCTTCAATCCTCTAAAACTTTCCTGTCCAGAACTGGGACTGAATGAAGACTTCTGAGCATTTCAAACTGTGTGAGGCTTTGTCCTACTTCACTTCTACTTTTCCAGGTACTTGGCAGAGCAACTCAAAGCACCCAGACTCCCAGTACAAATCCAGGAAATATCGAACATTTCAGAGGAAAAGGACAAAAGGACAGACTTGATGTTATTCAGACTAAAGGGAACTTACTAGAGAACAGGGAACAAACCAGAGAGGTGATAGGTACCTTATTCCTGGAAACATTCTAAATTTTGAACTGTTTGTGTATGTTGTGTCATTATGTGTGTTACAATCCACGTTTTTTTAAATGAACTTGGAAAAACCATCTCTCTCTGATAATGTCTGCTGGGAAGATGAGTTTGAGAAAAACTGCTGCCATCAGCATTTTCAGGGATTTAATTGCCTGCTCTGGCAGTCAATCTAAAGTCTTGATTTAATTTCTTGCATTTTGATAAGATTATAATTAGCTTTAAACTTGTGAAGATCTGCAAAGCTGCGGTAAGCAAGTTGTCTGTAGTTGGGACCAGAGTTTTCCTGGGTATCTCATTCCAAATCCACCCAAGGACCTTTCCTATACAGTGTCTTATGCTGATTTTTTCCTGTGACAAAAATAAATTACAAAGGCCTAGGATCAAGTAGTCACTAAAACATGTGGGTTTTACTTTCAGTTTTCAGCTTTGAAAACTGTCCCTCTAACTTCCAACATAAATATAGCTTGATTTTAGATCCCAAAATGATAAAAACTGTTCTTCTCCTTTACTATTCACCAGCATTTGTAACCTGCTTGTCTAGCCCGAAACTCCACACATGCACTGTATTTAAGAAATGTGAATTTCTGTACAACTCATTTTCTGCAGTCTCAGACAGACTCTAGGATATGGAGTTTGCTTAAAACTGAAGTGGATATGTTTTATGTCAATATGTTTACACATCAAACAAAACTGAAATGCTACCTTATCTTGGAAATATATTCCAACTCAATTTACCAGGGAAATGTCATGGGTAAATATCATAGCCTAGCCTCTACGCAAATGTACTTTATTCCTTCCATGACATGTTTGAGATTGAGCATTCTTTTGGGAAATGGTATTTCTGGATACACTGGGGGTCTAGAAATTATGCTTCTTGTTAAATAGTGATTTATTGCTGATATTCATCTCTGCATTTCTCTCACAATAGGATGCATGATAGATTGGTCTTCTCTGTGGTAATGTTAGAAATCTGCTTAAAGAGTTTAAAAAGTACATTTTAAATATAATAAAAATTACTCATGTCATGATATTAACAACACAAAATGTAATTGAAGAGATTAAAAAGGCATAAATTTCTTCTTCTACTCTCTTTCTGGTTTTGGTGTGGTTTTTTTTTTTTTTTTTGTTTGGTTACTTTGCCACCATTTTAAAATGACACCTCTGTCAGAGACCTTTCTCCAAGCAACACTTAAGAACCCACTCTGTCATCTTAATCACAATATTTTTTGTCCCCCTAAGTATTCTGAAACAGTGTGCTGGGATTAGTCTTGCAGTTCCAGGGTGAAAAATAGGAATAAAAGTATCAAAACTCTTTTGACTTTTCTTTATGTTAACCTTTGATGCTTCCAAACACTGTGAGTAAGGAATCTTCTTTTATTTCATATCTTGGCAATATGAAAGAGGAGGCTGAGAAGAACACTACCTTGGGACTTACATACTTCTGTCACTTTATGTCACAACATTAAATTTATTAGAATGAGGGGTGTTACGTGTTCAAGTCTGCCTAAAACAAATGGGAAAAGACATGAAAGGCAGCAAATTGTAAAGCATTAGACATTTTTATAGCTAATGATTTCACTCTATTAAACTAGGAAATATAATCTATTACATTAGAAAAGATAAACACAGCTGCTTTCTTAAAAGAAAGAAAGAAAGAAAGAAAGAAAGAAAGAAAGAAAGAAAGAAAGAAGGTTTCCTTTAGTCCACATTAATCAATTGTAAAAACGAGCCATGTTGGCTAAAGGTATATAGAAATGTTTATTGCTCCTCAGAGTTTCCCTGAAGAATTTCCTCCAAAGTTTTTCGCAAAGACACATAAACTCACGTGGGCACATAGCATGTTCTACCATAGTAGACTCGATGCTGTTGCAATTCCTTGCAAATGGCACGAGGAAATTTCAATACACTGGCTATACTGTTAAGGACGGAGATATCTTTAGTTGCTGAAAACACAGTCCTGCAGTTTTACCCTCTCACTGAAGCAGCGTGTACAGCTGTTTTTCGAGCAGAGAGTGCTGCATGATGCCATTCAGTCTATGTTATAGTCTGTTGAAGGCCTACAGTGTTAGCAATTTGTGACTTACATCTCCTTTTATCCTTCCATGGCAGGGAGCAAAGGGAAACACAGAAAGACAGCTCCCCTCTACTGGCTTTTAACTCAAACCTACTGAAAGGGGTTACATAATCATAGTCACCTTTACTTCCATCTCACAGAAGGGAGAGATATCTGTGTCCTGGGGACTGTCTTTCCCCAGATAAAAAAAACCCCAAACTTTAAAAAACCCAACAAAAAACAACAAACAAAAGCCCTACAAATCCCAAACCAACACAAAACAAACAAAACCCCCTACCTTTGTTGTTGAGTACTTAACAGAGTGAAAGACAGAACAAAAGGATAAGGAATGGGGCATTGCTCAAGGTTAGATTTTGTCCTTTGTTTAGAATCCGAAAGAATCAACTCAGAATTTGTCTGTGGGATAAACAAATGCTAAGTAAAAATTTTAAACTAGCTACTACCCAGGCCATAATCCTTATGGCTTGGTGTGACACGTTACATTGAAAAAAGGTACTGCTGTGAAGTCATATAAAGGATACAGAAAAAATATTATTCATTTAATCATTTATCAGCTTTTGCTTCATTCTGTATTTCATAATTTATTTTACCATCAGGAATATTATTTTCTTCATAAGGAAGGCAATTAATTCTTCACCTGGAAAAAAAAAAATTGCATGCATATGTATGCACTCAAGATTTTTATATTGCTAAATGAGCCATTGCACACTTTTCAAGCAACTCAATTAACATATTTTCTTTATTAAATTTCCTTTTATAAAAATAGTTTTGCTTTGTAAATCTGCCACTTGTATGTCACTTGTTTATGGTGAGGGATTACAACATATGCAAAAGGTGACTCTAAAATTTCATCCTTCAGTTTCATCTCCCTTTATAATTTTGCATCAAAGAGCTAATAAAATCTCTCTGCTCTTCATTACAGACTCAAATACCATGGAGCTCTCTTTCTGCCTAATCACATTGCTTATTATTTTAAAGCAGAATATTTACATTGTATGATGCCTGTTAATCTGTGAAATCATTCTTCTGTTCTACTGCAAACTTCTGTGAACTGTCATCTGTGTGCATTTCTAGAAGGGTAAGAAGCATCATATGATGCATGTCCTTTCATAACTACTTAAAGAGAGAACTTGATGCATAGATACAGCATGGGTAGAGCTATAAATGTCACCCAGCTCCACTAACCTGGCATTGTTAAGGCTGGTAGCACTGTTGTCTAAATATGTCCTCTATCTACTCTCCCCAGGTCTTGTTCCTTGTCTCAAAACAGACCAAGGGCTTTAGGTTAAGCTAAGAAAACACACAACCTTTTCTTCTAGGCACAACATTTCCCACCCAACAGTGCCCACACTTTGGTTTGGAGTAGATATAATTACATCAATTTAATGTATTGCGTTGGTTTTGCAGGCATATGCTCCATTTTTTTACGTGCACTACAGCGCAAGATGCAGACCTCCATCACACTGTGTGTTGCTAGACATGGCACAAATGAAAGTTGGTGCTGTAGAGGAAAGAGCATTTTATTTATCTTTCAGAACAGCTAATGCACTCTCTTAAGGAAATTTACAGGTGTTCTGTTCATGATGCTTTACTCCTAGGAAGGATTCTCCTGCAACTTGAATTTTAAAATTGAACAGAACCATTTAGGTTTAATTCACTGATAAAATAAGTTCTCAGTGGAAGCATGTCCTTTGAAGTTTCCATTGATTTCTAAATTTATGTACATTTTGGCTAAAAAAAAAGAAGAAAACTAATAACTACATCATGTTTCTTATTTGCTACATGACCTCTATGACTCTCATAGACACATTAGTTCCTCTACATTTTATCCAAAGGAATGTAGGAAACAAGAGGAAATAAAAGGAAATAAAAGGAAATAAAAATAGATCTAATCTCTCACAGGCATGAATCACTGCAGAGCCTCCTCCGAAGTCTAGGCAGGATGACATGCGGGATCCACAGTGTATGTCACCTCTGTCTGCAGAGACACAGAAATAACAGCTTTGGTAGCAAGCCAAGAGAGCGACTACTGAACAAACCCTGACAATTCTACTGTTTCATTATTTTCTCACTTCCTTTCTTCAACCCCTATCTTTCACTGTGTCTTGTGATTCCCAAGCCTATTGACTACTGAGATTGGATATTACTGCATTTTTACTACATTTTTACAATACATTCTTCAGCAAAAGAAAGTGTTTGAAGTGTTTTAGTCTATTTTAACAAGGAAGAACATGAACAAGATGTACAAAAGCTGAAGCATCAGAGAGTACACATGCTCCCTTCAGAAAACGCAACTGTTTTACCATCCATGCAACTCCTGTGTTATGGGGCACCACAAAACTTGGGGAAAAATTTTCTTGAGGTGACATCCAAGTTCCTGAGATTTCAAATCATAAATATGTTGCTTGCATGGGTGTTTCCTTCATACCAGTCCCCCATAAGGAGACTAATGGGGGACTGGTATGCTGTGCATCATTCTGAAGGTTTGGCTTCAGCACAGTCTATCCCTTGTGACATGACTCATGAATATTCATGCATCTTAAAGGACGTAATCTACACCACCAGTCTTCCAAAATACATTTCTCAGACTTCTTCTCAGGAGCAGTGGGGTGGTAGAGACTGACCTATAACATGGCACTCAGTCTCTACCAAGCTGGGAGAACTCTCCAGCTTCCTGCCCTCACCTATCTCCAGCTGATCCATGTACCAGGAGTTTGCCTATTCTGTGTTTGGAAATAACACACTGCTCTGGGGGACATCCACTGCCTCCCACCCCAGCACTCCCAGGTCAAGGCAACGAGGGCACAAGCTTGCTGAGGGGGAAGCCTGTTCACGTCCAAATAATATATAAAGAAATGTCTGGACATTGCACTGAATAGTGGGACATTTATTTTCTTTTGTTGTTTCTTTTTTTAACCTGGCAAAGAATAGGGAACACGTGGAAATCAGCTGTGCTGTTCAGGCACTCATGGAGCATTATAGACAGTTCAGACATTGAAAAATTCAAAACACATATGAGTCATTTACTAGGGCCATTTTTAAGATGGCAGAAATATGTGTTTCCCCTATCTAGAACTTAATCAGTTGTTTAAGCGGTCACAGATTTTCAATGGGAGTTGACCTTAGTTAGTTTTAATTCTGCATCTTTCAGTTCTTTCTTTGTAAAGCAAGATGTCTTTTGCCATATGTTGAAGTTTTTCCTCCATGCCACTGTTTCCCTTCACACTGACCTGCTCATATTATCTTGAAAACTCTCTTGAGAGGGACTAGCTTGCTTTGGGGTGGTTGGAGCTCTTTATTCCTGACCCTTGCAATATGTCCTTTCCCTAGGTTAGGTAAGGTTCTGCTTCATTGCCACTTCCTTTTGCAGGTGTGTTCATAATGATACACTGGAACAAATTTCAGGATACCTAAGGAAACAAAACAATAGATTTTATTGGCTAAATTATTTTGCATAAGCATCTGAGCCATCCATGCAGAAGGGATTAAAAAGAATGCAAGAAAGAGATAGGGCAGAGAGCTAGGGGAAGGAAGTACTAAGATGTTCTGGCTTGGAAATGTGAGACTCAGTTCTTGCACTCCTTTGATTCACAGTTGTGCTTCTCTGTCATACCTCTGCTTAGTATTGTCCTTTCTAGTTTTGGCACTGCAGATATCTGTTGCCAGGCTGATGTCTTATTTTGTAATACCTCAGCAAAAGTAGGCAGTTGTAGCACTGACTCTGACAATGATCTGTTAAATGTCTGGCAGCCCATAAGGGATTGTTCTGCTTTGGAAGGCATAATTAGTCCTACTCCAAATGTGTGGGAGGTGTTTCACCTTCATGAATATATTATGACATATTTTCACATTCAAACTCATATTATCAGTTTCTGCCTATTGGTGATGTTTCTATCAAATATTTCCCATCAGGTATCATGCAAAATAAGTAATTCGCTTTTACTGGTATTACAGCACCCTTTTTAATTCTCCTTCTTTCACACAGTTTATAATCATCTCACTTTGCCCCACCATGACAATCTTCCAATGAAGCTCTGAAACTGGACTTTATAAAATAAAGAAGTAATTAAACACAGAATAAATGTCATAGTATTTATGAGAGTATTAGTCTGTACCAGTATCCGTCTACAGAGCTTTGCTCTGCTTCAAATCTTCATTTTCATATATTTGCCTTGCTTAATCTTTTAGGGTCCCAATCTTGATCTGAAAGAACAATATATTGTCAAATCAGTGAGGTCTCATCCTTACAGTTAATTATACGTTTTGTACTCCTGAAATAGTGTAGGAAGCATGTGGCAGTACTGAAAATATAGAAGTCTAAATAGAGAAAAAAAAAAGGATTAACAACTCATACAGTGGAATCAAGGTAATGAGTAAGGTTCATTCTTCAGTATGAAGAAAGGTTTTCAAGACTGACAAATTATGGGGAAGTAACAACCAAATATTCATGTCATGGTAGGACACGAAAATAGATTGACTCAATATAGTTGTCAGAAGAGAAAGAAGGCTTTATTTACAATTCCAACAGTTTCTTTTATAACATGCTGTGTTAAAAAGGCACATTATTGGTCCATTGGACTGACACACCTCTCTACTGGTTAAGTAATAGGAAACAACACCTGGGGACAGTTGTTATGGGAAAGGGAACACTGTTTACTTAACCTGTTTTGAGAAATGGAGAGAGATGTTTTCAAAAGAGAAAGCTGTTGACAGCTTTCCCTTGGGAAGGAGCTAGCAATGGTTAGCAAGCTAAAATTCAGGCTTAGAAATATTGAGCCTACATATTCATTTTATTAGTTCTTTGTCTTTTAAAATCATTCAGTGAATATATTCTAAAGAAAACAGAGAACCAAAAATCACACTTTTCAAAGACCTTAACTTAGTACTCAGATTGCAAGTAAATCAGAAAGACAAAATGTTTTGCAGTATGTGACAAGGATTTTCCTGAATCTTTCGCAGATGTTCATCCCATTGCCAGTTTTAGGTCTATAAAGTCTAACAGAAAAATGTCATGCCTTTCTTATGTAGGAACAAGGGCTTGAATTCATCCAGCTTCCTGAAGCACTGTCAGAAGAGGCAGTACAGGAAAGCACTAAGGCTTGTATGATACCTCAGCAAGATAAGTGACAATCACAGAAGAAAACATGTACAAAGTCAGTGAGTGTACTGTGTCAGAGTGAACATGACACCTTGACTTCGAGTCTTATGCTCATCCTTTTTTGTCTGTCTGTGCCTGCCTCTTCCCATTTACCTCATCCCACAACTCTTCTCATCACAACTGAGATCTGAGGACTGCCTCTTCGCTGTCAATCAAAGCTAATCTCAATCTGTTCTTATCCTAAAGGTAAAAGGTCTATTCAACTCTACTGCTGTATGCTACAGCCCAAATGTACCCTGCAACCTGCTTTATACTAATCCAAAACAATCCTCAAAAAAACCAACCGTTCTTGCAAAGTCCTGTTCTCTTGCTCATGTGATTGCTAATCCAAAATCCAATAATGTTTCTGCTGTCATTTAAACCTCTGTACTGTTTGAAGTGGTTTCTTTTCCAACCTGCCATTGAGGTTAGTCCTGGACTAGAAAGGAATTAACTCCTTGGCAAATGGTAGTTGTATGGTAGCACTGGAGTAAAGTCACACTGAGAAGGGGAGACCTTGTCTATGGAGTATTTCTGGAGAAGTATGATTTAGCTTTAGGATACTTGTTTCTACAGAAAATTGTGTATTGCTCTTTTGACACATGAAACAAAAGCACAAATACATTTATATTTAGAACATAGTGAAGTGGTTGGATATCATTGGTGAGTACTTCTCTCACGACTGTGTTTTGAGCAGTTCCTGAACTCCTCTGCAAAAGCACAAAGTTGTCTCTCATAGCCCACTGAAACTACTCTGACCAGAATCTCTACAGCTAGCTCTGCAGCAAGGTCAGAACTTAACACCATCCATAGCAGCATGACAAACTAGAGTGACAAAAATGTTTTATGGCATCAAGTCTTCCCTCACTCTCAATGACGCATTTTTCCCTTCTACTCCCAAAAAGCTTCAACCACCTCTGCCCCTCTTTGAAGGAGCTCTACTACTAATCACTTGTTTCCACCTTATTTCTGTTCATCACATTCAAAACATTAGTTCAAATATTATCTCTATGATGCTTACCTTAGACTGGCTTCTAAACTCCAGATTTCTCTTCTCATACACCAAGTAAAAATATATTATTTTTCTGACATCTTCTCATGCTTTTCAAGGGAGTTCAGAAGGCACTAAAATACTGTGGAATTTCATGACATTTGTTTTCTGCTTATTAAAGCCTATGAGTTTTCTTGTGTGACATGGCATGGTTGGGTTCATCATGTCAACCCATGGCACAACCCCAGCATTGGTCAGGTACCTCTAAGAGAATGAGGAAGCTGAGGAGGGCAGGTGGGAGGCAAGAGTGTTTATTAGATAAAATCAGTGAATACCTGAACAGGAGGCCTTTAGATATATCGCACAGTATGGCTGTTACTCATTTCTAAATGAAAGCTCATGTTCAAACTGAAGAGATTTGTGTAATATATATCCGTCCTTTCATTTTACTGAATATGTATTTCAGTTTAAATATGAAAATATAATCTTAGTTTTCTAGCCTATTTTTATGTTTTATAGTTTAATATAAGTGATGACTCCCAGAATTTCAGGGTCTCCTTTGAGACATATACAAGATATAGGCTTTCTCTGGCTTGATGACCTGTGTTTAAAATGCTGCATTTAAGGTTTCTCTCTGTTATGGCTACCTCTATTAATACTGAATTAATAATACCTGTTAATAATAATAATAATATAATTTCACAAATAGTTTCTCTATTATTAGTATGCTCCTTCCTTTGCTGAAAATTGTAATTGACCCAATGATTTCAACAGAGACTTTTTTTTTCTGATAGTATATTCATTACAAATGGTTAATTTCACTCCGCATATTCACAAAAAAGTAAGGCAGAAGTACACCCAGCTGAGGAAGAAGTGCAGGAAAGATGTTTAATACTGCTTTACATTGTTGATGTTGAAGAGCATGTAGATAATTTATTTTCTTTTTGTTAGATGTTTGTATTTATGACCACATATTTCTTAGCAGGCTCAGATCTCACACTCTGACTGCCTGCCTTATCACTCCATCACCAACTCCTTCCTGCTGAACCACTGTGCTGAACCTTGACCTGCAGAGATTAGTTCACCCTAGCAAAAGGGGAAAGGGTAGTTTGGTCTCCCAGGGCTTTTGATCTAATCTTTTCTTCTCAGACTTTCAGGCAGATTATCAGAAGATGTAGTTTGCTACTATTCTGGTGACTTTTCTGTATTTTATATTTGTTTTTCCTCCAACAGAAGAGGATGTAAAATGATACTTTCTGAAATGTGAAACAGTATTATTGGATTATAACTGATGATATGAAATTAGAAGATATTCAGCTGTTGTGGAATCTATATAATTTGTTAAGCTGATGGCAAAACTACAAGGTCAGTACTGTAATCCTCAACATACTTACTCAAAAGGTTCCAGAATGACTGAGGACTTTAAATGCAACAAAATTGCTTTAAAATAATGGTGCAGATAAAAAGCCTTTTATATTTCCATCTTATGCCTAATATTACCATCCATTCAGACACAAGTTATACCCTTCTGGCTGCAATGGCACGTTCTTTGATGTTCAGAGGCACCAGATGAAAGGATTGTAGTTACTACCAGTAGTGGCAAATACTTTGATGCGTCCCTTTTGCCCAAACCTGCACAAAACCATAACAGAGTAGCACAAAAGTAAATTGATTTTAAAAAAACCAACATCCTTTAATGTTGTTTATGTCTTTAACGTATTTAAAGTCTTCAGAGTTGTCTGAGACTCTTAGGATTCCAGTCGTATATAAGACAGAAAAATTAGACTTGTTAGACTTGTTCTGAATGACTTTTAAATAAACACTGTGAGATTTAAAGAGAAATTATACTGAACCCTGACAGGTAGAGCAAAAGCGTAGACACTTTTCTTACTTTCCTAGAACACCACACTTAGGTTTTTCCAGATTTAATTCACCAAAATGATAGTTTTACTTTTTTTTTTTTTAATTTACTTTTGATTTGTAATGCAGTTACAAGTATGAAAAAAAAACAAAACTAGAGTTTCAATAGGAACACAGAAGGCAACAGGTTGTATGTTCACATAGGATATCAGTAACAGAATCCAAGGCAAGGCCTGCAGGATCCAACTGCACCCACACAGTGCAAACCAGCTCTATATTAGAACTCTGACCTTCTTTCCATGCAGTTTCCTAAACAGTGAAAGCACAAGGTGCTCCCTAGCTCGTCTGTATAGCAATGCCTATTTATCTCTTCTGGATATCCTCAAACTGATGTACGATCCTCCTAAACCTCACAGAACGTTACTCAGTGCTGGCCCAATACCTGCACATGCAGTTCACCTTTGCATGCACTTCTGTTCAACCTTTCTCACCTCATCACTCACCCAGTGCTGCCAGCTGGAACTCTCTACAGGTCTGAAAGTTACAAAGCACTAAACACGTCCCTTTGGCCACTTGCCCTTTTAATCATGTGAATTGATTAGCTCAGTCTGACCTCGATAAGACCCCTGCAGCTGTGAGCCCCAGCAGCAGACAATGCAGATTACTAACTCCCAGTTTCTGAGGTGACTTCTCATATGTTATAAAGAGACAACACAGTTTATCACATCTATTAATGTACTTTGCATTTTTCCCAACAGTTTAATTATGAAACAGCAAAACATGTTTTTAGGAGGTGTTTGGGCCTTTAAGTATTTGCCAAATAATTACAGTCTGCATGTACCATATTGTGGTCTGAATTTAAACATCTGCTTCGTGTTCTAGATGTTCTGGAAATTGTTTATTTTTAGATTGTATTTTCATCCACTTAAGTAAAAGCAATGCCATGTTAGGACTCACATGCTTCACATGGTTCCTAGACTTTCAGCTTTCTGTCAGGACAAATATATACATATCCTCAGCATCAACCTTTTGTTGAACACAATCTTCCCTTTAATAAAGCTTTGAACCAGCTGACTTGACAAAACTAATTGTTAAGTTTCCTCTCCGCAAATAAAACATTTTGCATTTTACTTTAGCTACAGTATTGCCCAGTGACTAGCTGTGAATAGCTGTTATAATAAGCCATTATTTCTGCAGAGATTATTGGAAATTTATCTTGTGCAGAACACCAGAACAGAGAGCTGCATGTGCTTTGTTTTACTGAAGCTTTTAAGTTGCTCAATGAACTGTGATCTTTAAAGAAGCCTGACTTTGATAGCTTTATGTCCTATCAGATTCTCATCAAAACCAGTGCTAGGCGCAGATCCCATTACTGTTCAAAAGCTTTGTTAATGAATTATAAGCAATACGAGACAACATGGATGTGTTCCCCCATTTTTTGCTACTCTTCAAAGCTCAGTCTTAATTCCTTCTGCCAAAGCCCATCTGCAACTCCAAAACCTTTGGTTAGGGAAGGAAACTCTAAAAGGCTACCACAGTCTTACAATCTCTTGGGTTCACCCACAATCTTAAAAGACTAAGCCTCTGGCCAGCAGTGATAACACTTTGTACTTGCATTTGCAAAATTGACACTGCAGATTTTTTGCAAGGTAAGAAGTTCCTAATTGCAACTGAACTTTCAGTGTGCTAAATATGCTAGAAGACAGCAGGATGAGATGGATTCTTGACCTGCCTTGCTGAATGACTAGACTTCAATGGCCTTTGATTCATTTATCTATAAAGGGCTATAAAAGTTGAAAATAGCAGCATGATTTACCAGAAATAGGTGTGTATGTGTGTGTGAAGGGGAGGGGCAAGGATATAAAATGCTTTAGAATATATTTAAATTGCAGAGTTAAGAACAAAACCAAAACTGGTGTGTCTGAGAAAAAGACTGTTTTTAAAAAAACCCCAACAACCCGAAACAACAAAAACAATGCCACAAAAATAAGGTTCTTTTTGGTCTTATGTGGGTCTTTAGGGCACTGAAGGAAACTTGGACAGATCATAACAATAATCTCACAGAGCTCACTGACAAGCATCTGTGACTGTAAAACAGGCTTCTTTCACTGATGAAAATCTGTTCTTTTAATTTATCATCATGTAAAGGGCTCCATCCTGTTCAAATACAGTGATTATCAAAAGTACAGTTCTAAAATGGAGTTCCATAGTGTCTACCAGCTGAAAGTTCAGGGTCCAGGCATGGCTTTTCCCTCTTTATCACTGCCAATGAAGGGAAGAAACCAGATGCTGGGACAAGTATTCTCTAGTGTTCAATAAAAGGGAAATCAGCACACCAAGTCACAACCAAAACATTTGATTTGTCATTTCAGAAGACAACTTTTCACTTTTGTCTGTTTGCACTTTGCACTGTTTGTTGATCTTTATTTTCAGAGGCCTTCCAACAGATTCCCTCTAAGAAGTCTTTTCTCAAAAAGCTTCCAAAAAAAAAAAAGCTGAAAGAGCAATCTAAAAATGCTGAGCACAGAAAGTCCTTTCTAGAATAATCTAATATAGAATCTTTCTAACAGTCTCATCCTTGTCCAATTCAGTTGCAAATTTCACTATACTGTAGAGTTGCAATAGACTGAGTTATGTACCCATTCATTGCTCTAAAACTATCTTCAACAAGTTGAAATTATTTTTGATGTATTTCTTAAACAAAATTGTATCAGTTGCAAAAAGTTCAGCCTCAGTGAGAAAGAAGCACACTAGTGTTAGCCAGGGACGGGGTGAAGATTTAAGAGTATATGATAAAGAGTGAAAATTTAGTAAGAATAAGGGTCCAGGTTAAAACACAAACCCAAAGACAGATGTCAAACTCAGTAGAACAAAAAAACCTAGTTTCACTACATTACTGCAAGTGCAGGTCACCTTTTAATCTTTCTATCACTTGGCTAAGCTGTGTGGGTTTCTCTCTAATGGAATATTAATCTGGTTAAGTTGTAATTGGCAAAATGACAGAAACCAGATATAATTCTCAAAAAGATTTGCATGCAGTCTTCTAATTACAATTACAGTTCCAAGTGAACTTGCACAGCTCTCCTTTATGGTGGCTGTAACTATTATTTAACCAGGTTTTAAAAACATTAACAGGCAACACATGCACACCATGAGCCATATTCACATTCATAGGTACAGCCTGAAGGTCACTTGGGACATCAGGTTTGTTTTTCAAATCCATATCTAAAGGGCTTGTAACTTGTTGGTTGCCCTAGCAGCTGATCTAGCTGGGGTTGTGCTTTATTCCCATGTTCTCCAGTCTGCCTCATGGTGAAATCCGGCAGCATTGCCCAGCCAAACCCAAGGAGTGCTGGATACCAAATGTATACTCAGATAGTCTTCTAAACTGCAAGACCCCAGCACAGGTGCCCTGCCTCTTTTATTTTTAATTTTATTTTTTGNTGTCCCATAACATTTCCTGCCTGCATAATTGTAATATTGCATGTAGTCACTAAAGTTCAGTTTAAATCAGTTCCATCAATACACAATTTCTCTGGAGGAAGTGAAATATTGGTACAAAACCTGAAGCCTTTGAAGAAATTTGTCAGCTTCTCCCAGGCCTTGTGTCCAGTAAAAATTAATTTTGTTACTTTGAATGCTAATGTTCACCATTACCCTTGGAAAACTAAAATTCAGATTGCTTACCATACTTCAGATATATTCCTGCAGACACACTCTTCAATACTGCAGTCCGGAAGGTACTGAACAGCATTTTCCTGCTTTATTTATATTCATGTATCTGGATACAGAGATAAAAGCAGTGGTGAAAACCTATGCTATGTCCAGAGCTCCAATCCTGCTGATAATTTTTGTTAGTTGTATTAAAAATTCAAAAGTAGCTACAGCTCATTGCCAGGTTTCTGCTGCTTAAAAAATAAAGAAAAACAACAAGAGGCATAGGGAGGAAGAGAGGGAAGGAAGAAGAAAGGACTGTACAGTGGATTAGAACAGAGTAATTTTTGTGTTAAGTCATCCTATTGACAGGCAATTACAGATGACTGGGAATATTTCCACAAAAGAAAATTTAAAATTTCCCCATATCGAGCGTCAGAGACTTTGCTCATATATATTCATTAACTCATAGGTGATGGATTTTAATAATTAAGAAACAGGTTATAAACTCCTTTGGCACATGCCAAGGATGATATTTGAATCCACTACCTCAAAGCATGCCTCACGGCACACGAGGCCGTGTGTGCCAGTAGAAGTGTTCAGTAAGGGGTTCTCAGTTGTGTGTGCAGTAAGGGGTACTCAGTTCTTGTTCCAAAGTCCGTGGCTTAGGCTCACATATGCTGAAGTATGTGGTAAGAGCAGAAGAACAAACAAAATTCCCATAAAAGTTTATTACATACCCTGTTTTGCCTACAGTGAACTTTGGTAAAGGGTGACAGTAATAACCTGTTCCTTGGGCCATGCTTTACTTTCCCATTTGCTCTTCTCACTTTTTCCTCCTCCTTCTCTGGAAATGCTCCAGTAAGCATAGTGAAATGTGTTCAGTGATCCAGCATGAGGATGAAAAGAATTAACTTGAGATATTCCCTCAGCTATGAAGAGAGAAAAGCTGAAACGTAGGAAAGGTTGTGGCAAATACAAAGCATTCATACAATGCTACAAATTAACATGATGGATTTTGCAGAGATCTGATATAGCTCAGGTTTCCAGCGGGATCAAGGAGGGCTGTCTGGGTGAGCAGCAGCTGGATGCTAGCCCTGACAGAGAAATTTCTGCTGGAAAACATTTTTACATCTCATATCAAAGTGCAAAAGGCATCCTAGTACAGAGATCTGCAGTCTATTGCCCTGTAGTCCTTTCCAAAGTCTCTTCTCTCAGCAGGAAGAACGACAAAATCTACAGAGAACATAGATGTATCCTATTTCATACTTACTGTTCCTAAGAACAAGTAAAAATTCCACAAAACCTGAGATCCACACCAACATTCTGCTTTGAGAAAAATGAAATTAACCTAGATTTTCTCTAAGTTTAAGGGGGGATGTTGATGTTTGAATCTAGGTAGCTACAACTTACAGAGAGATGTAAACTAAGACACAGCTCAAAGAGGCAGATAATTACTATTTCTTTGATATATTAAATCTAGCCATGTCTACAGAACCAAATTATCTGCTATTTCACACATTTTTACAGATTTAACTGAAATTATGTGTGTAAAAAACATTTCTCAAGAAAGTTTTTTTTCTCAACGCTCTTTAAAAAACTTGTGGCAACACAGTAAACCCTCAAGAATAAAAGGTGTAGAGTTAATAAAGACTGGCATGCTAATAATGATAACATTTTCATTAGTAACTCTGCTATTCTACTAGAAGACAAAAGATTTTTGTGACTACATTAGTGAAGCATGATTTGAAGGGAAATATCTTTCTTTTAGACAATTGATGTAATTGGGAGAAAAAAAACCCAACCAAACAGGTACACTTCAGAACAAAACTGCAACGTTCAGTTCAGCACAGACTGAAAAAATCCCTGCACTGAATTGTACTGGGTTATTTTAATGACCTGGACAATCTGAAAGAGAAGATATTGAAATCTGTAGAGAACAGTGGAGTTTAAGAGAAGATCCAAGAGGAGAAAGAACAAAAAAAAATGATCTTCAGTGAAATCTTGAAGAGTGATAGGCAGACAGGAGATGGGGTGGCTAACGTATACCATTGGAGCAATAACCTTCCTCTGGAATTTTAAATTTGATCAGAATTATGATTTATTTCTTCCTAGGTTCATCTATGGAATTGTGTGTCTCCTACCAGGACAAGAAGCACTTCAGATACGCTGTGTTTTCTCAATGAAAAATGTGAGATTTTATATCACAGTGCTTTTAATGCTCTAGTTATCTCAACTTTTCCTACTGGAGAAAATCCTCATCAAATAAAATCAAATTCTCTGATAAATGCTCTGTTTCTTAAAAAAAATACTGAAATTATTCAAATANCAGCACAGGTGCCCTGCCTCTTTTATTTTTAATTTTATTTTTTGTAGTGAAAGCATACTAAATGCTCTCTTAGCAATGATGAGATTTCTATGGCTTAAATTAATTATGCATTAGTCTCTGGAACTTAATAGATACTATTTAATATACATTTCTATTATTTACTCCTTTCCTTCTTGCCACAATGTGTCAACAGTGACCATCTCCCAGCAGAGAGTTCTAGACATTCAGCAGCNAGGAAGAAGAAAGGACTGTACAGTGGATTAGAACAGAGTAATTTTTGTGTTAAGTCATCCTATTGACAGGCAATTACAGATGACTGGGAATATTTCCACAAAAGAAAATTTAAAATTTCCCCATATCGAGCGTCAGAGACTTTGCTCATATATATTCATTAACTCATAGGTGATGGATTTTAATAATTAAGAAACAGGTTATAAACTCCTTTGGCACATGCCAAGGATGATATTTGAATCCACTACCTCAAAGCATGCCTCACGGCACACGAGGCCGTGTGTGCCAGTAGAAGTGTTCAGTAAGGGGTTCTCAGTTGTGTGTGCAGTAAGGGGTACTCAGTTCTTGTTCCAAAGTCCGTGGCTTAGGCTCACATATGCTGAAGTATGTGGTAAGAGCAGAAGAACAAACAAAATTCCCATAAAAGTTTATTACATACCCTGTTTTGCCTACAGTGAACTTTGGTAAAGGGTGACAGTAATAACCTGTTCCTTGGGCCATGCTTTACTTTCCCATTTGCTCTTCTCACTTTTTCCTCCTCCTTCTCTGGAAATGCTCCAGTAAGCATAGTGAAATGTGTTCAGTGATCCAGCATGAGGATGAAAAGAATTAACTTGAGATATTCCCTCAGCTATGAAGAGAGAAAAGCTGAAACGTAGGAAAGGTTGTGGCAAATACAAAGCATTCATACAATGCTACAAATTAACATGATGGATTTTGCAGAGATCTGATATAGCTCAGGTTTCCAGCGGGATCAAGGAGGGCTGTCTGGGTGAGCAGCAGCTGGATGCTAGCCCTGACAGAGAAATTTCTGCTGGAAAACATTTTTACATCTCATATCAAAGTGCAAAAGGCATCCTAGTACAGAGATCTGCAGTCTATTGCCCTGTAGTCCTTTCCAAAGTCTCTTCTCTCAGCAGGAAGAACGACAAAATCTACAGAGAACATAGATGTATCCTATTTCATACTTACTGTTCCTAAGAACAAGTAAAAATTCCACAAAACCTGAGATCCACACCAACATTCTGCTTTGAGAAAAATGAAATTAACCTAGATTTTCTCTAAGTTTAAGGGGGGATGTTGATGTTTGAATCTAGGTAGCTACAACTTACAGAGAGATGTAAACTAAGACACAGCTCAAAGAGGCAGATAATTACTATTTCTTTGATATATTAAATCTAGCCATGTCTACAGAACCAAATTATCTGCTATTTCACACATTTTTACAGATTTAACTGAAATTATGTGTGTAAAAAACATTTCTCAAGAAAGTTTTTTTTCTCAACGCTCTTTAAAAAACTTGTGGCAACACAGTAAACCCTCAAGAATAAAAGGTGTAGAGTTAATAAAGACTGGCATGCTAATAATGATAACATTTTCATTAGTAACTCTGCTATTCTACTAGAAGACAAAAGATTTTTGTGACTACATTAGTGAAGCATGATTTGAAGGGAAATATCTTTCTTTTAGACAATTGATGTAATTGGGAGAAAAAAAACCCAACCAAACAGGTACACTTCAGAACAAAACTGCAACGTTCAGTTCAGCACAGACTGAAAAAATCCCTGCACTGAATTGTACTGGGTTATTTTAATGACCTGGACAATCTGAAAGAGAAGATATTGAAATCTGTAGAGAACAGTGGAGTTTAAGAGAAGATCCAAGAGGAGAAAGAACAAAAAAAAATGATCTTCAGTGAAATCTTGAAGAGTGATAGGCAGACGGGAGATGGGGTGGCTAACGTATACCATTGGAGCAATAACCTTCCTCTGGAATTTTAAATTTGATCAGAATTATGATTTATTTCTTCCTAGGTTCATCTATGGAATTGTGTGTCTCCTACCAGGACAAGAAGCACTTCAGATACGCTGTGTTTTCTCAATGAAAAATGTGAGATTTTATATCACAGTGCTTTTAATGCTCTAGTTATCTCAACTTTTCCTACTGGAGAAAATCCTCATCAAATAAAATCAAATTCTCTGATAAATGCTCTGTTTCTTAAAAAAAATACTGAAATTATTCAAATATCAAAACCAACATGAGACTGTGTGATCCTGGGGATTGATCTATCGTTGCAAATGGTTTACTGTGTTACAGATGGATGGTTATTTCATGGTATCTCTGTGATATGATATCTCTGTCTGCATGATACTCCCTATCAGGTAAATACAGGCACAGTGAGTGCCCAACTCAGCTGGTTAGAACTGAGTCTAGGCGTGGCTAGAACCAGGCTGATGTGACCACAGTTACCTTACCCTGACATTGCAGTAAAACCTGTGAAGCATTGCCTTGCTTAGTACACATTTTGGGTGGAGAACATTTTTTCCCATCTTAAAGTAATGTTAACAAAGAAGATGGTTTCCAAAAGTAGGTTGTGAGAGACAGTCCTCAGTGACCCTGTGGCAAAATAATGGGAGCCATATTTAGCTGCTGGTTCCTGAGTCACAGGCAAGTCACAGGGAAGTCACGGCAGAAGTGTGACAGTGATAACAATCTGGCTGTGCAGGGAAGCATGGAGTGGTACCTTCTCTCAATAGTTTTGCAAATTCCATTCAGGAAATAACGACTCTCTGAAATGAAACACCATCACTGGTTGAACTACAAAGTCAGTTTCCCAATAGAGTGCCGGATATTCTATACAAAGATATCCTGTGGAAGCAGGATGAGCTTGAAAGAAACAGAGTAAACCTTAAGTCTGTTTGACTTCACCTTGGAGTTATCCTTTAAAAAACACTGCAGCTCAGAGAATGTTTCTAATGTGCTCACAGGAACAACCAGTTCTCTACAGCATAGTATTTAGGGAATGATCTAATTAACCTGAATATAATAGAGAATATTTCTTCCAGTGTAACAGAAAGGATTTAGAAACCAATGCTACTTACCATCACCTTCACAAGGAGTATATTTTTAATAGGTATTTAAACATGCATACATAAATAGAACACATTTGGATCCAAGCTACTCACTTTCAGCAACTAAATAATCTGAAAACATGGTATTCCTGACATCCTAAAAATAAAAACTGACATTTAACATTCCCTCCTTTTCTTTTCCCCCCAGGAGTTTGTTATAGACTCAACATCTCCACACACTGGTAATTACAACTTGGAACAAAATGTACCTTTCTCTCCCTTTCTTTTTCCCCTAAACTGTTTTCAAATAGCTAGTAATATGTAACTTATTCTTTTCATTGCATAAATACTTACTCTACTATCCCATATTTTAAAGTGATTTTCTAGATGAGTCCCTTGGCAACAAGTCAACATCAGCAGGTTTCCTTTATGGAATCACCATCATACATAAAATACAATAAAACTGATGAGATTTAAATAACAATACAATTTTCTTAATGAAAACAGATTAAGTGGATGCCTTATTTGTGTTTTGGGGGACCTTTTTCAGCTTTCATTTGTGTAGAAATTTTCTGTGAGAAAAAACTATCCTGAAATAAAGCTATTGTATTCATTCCAGGTCTCAGTCTGCTGTCATGGTGTCAATATGAAAGTAAAGTACAGAAGAATTTTCTTCAAAAACTCCTGTTCATCAAGAACTTTCATAATTATATAAACCCTTGTTTTCTATAAGAAATGTGGGATTTTTTCTGACATGATTTCTGCTCTGAGAAGCAGCCAAGTGGCTGAAAAGTGCCATCTGCTGCCTCCAGAGGAAATAACTGAAGCTGAGCAAATCCACCATGACTGGAGGAGTGAAAGAAATCCCACATCTTCCTTTTCAGGCCACAACAGGAGAGGCTAGGATCTTGGGGGAAGAAAATAACATTTTCTCCCTTAATTGTTTGAATCATAGAACCATTTAGGTTGGAAAACACCTTCAAGATCATCTGGTCTAACATTTGACTAAACACTACCGTGCCAACTAAAGCATAGCACTAACTGCGGTGTCCAGTCATTTCTTGAACACTTCCAGGGCTGGTGATTCATTCACCCCCCTGGGCAGCTCTTTTCAATGCTTAACAATGCTTTGCATTAAGAAATTCTTCCTGATGTCCATCTTGAACCTCCCCTGGCCCAGCCTGGCCGTGTCCCGTTGTCCCGTTGCTATTTATCTGGGGGAAGAGGCTGAACCCTGCCTGGGTACAACCAGCTTTCGGGTGCTTGTAGAGAATAATAAGGTCCCCCTGAGACTCTTCTTACTCTGGGCTAAACACCCACAGCTCCCTCAGCAGCTCCTCATATAACTTGTGCTCCAGACCTTCCCCAGCTCTGTTACCCTACTCTGGACACACTCCAGCACCTAAATGTCATTCCTGAAGTGAGGGGCCCAGAACTGAGCACAGGATTCAAGGTGTAACCTCACCAGTGTCGAGTGCATGGGGACAATCACTGCCCTGGTCCTGCTGATCACACTGTTTTTGACACAGGATGCCAGTGGCCTTCTTGGCCACCTGGGCACACCCTGGCTCATGTCCAGCCACTGTGGACCAGCACCTCCCAGGTCCTTTTCTGCTGGGCCACTATCCAGCCACTCTGCCCCAGCCTGTGGCACTGCCTGGGGTTGTTGTGACCCAAGTGCAGGACCTGGCACCTGGCCTTATTGAACCTCACACCAGTGGCCTTGGACCATCGATCCAGCCTGTCCAGACCCCTCTGCAGAGCCCTCCTGCCCTCTGGCAGATCAACACTCCCACCCAAACTGGTGTCATCTGCAAAATGCCTGAGGGGGCACTCAATTCCCTCATTCAGATAATTGATAAAGACATTAAATGTGACCAGTCTCAATGCCAAGCACTGCCTTTGGAGAAGCAATAAGATATTTTGCCTTTGGAGAAATGCATTTCAGTAGCACCGACCTTTTTCATCATCTGGTACATCATGCCTATGGCTTGAAAACAACTAATGAATATAATTAGCTCTCTTTTGTATGTGCATACATACCTAGATCATCCACTGGGTTTCTCTTTTGGCCTTGGCATACTGGAAATAATTTCATATGCACTTCCTTATCACAGTTCAATTTAAATTGGTTGTCAAACATTAAAATTATGGATATAAAACTGGTTTCTACCTCTGTTTCCTTATTCTTTTTGCTCTCAAGCTCCTTACCTCTAACAATTTTCAGACCCCATTTCTACACAGCAGACACAAAACCTTAGCTTGTATCCCCTTGAACTCCAGAGGAATTATCCTGGCATGGCTGCCCCAATTCCTTCAGAGAGTAGCTCTATCTGCAATTGGTTTTGTTCTTCTATTTCTGCTACTGTACGGGCATCCTAAATCTGTCTAAAAATACTCATCTTAATCCAGGATGAACTGATATCTCCTAAAATAGAAGATGTATTGTCTGCAGATTTTGTGAGGACTGGGTGGCAGTTCACTAAACCACTGCATTTACACTGGTCTTTTCTAGCTTCTGGAAAATTGGTCTTTCCAATTCCTAAATAATAATAATGAGAAGAGAGGGATGCAAAAGTAGAAACAGGAAATGTTCTGGGTGCAGCATTGCGGTAGGACCTAATAAAGTAACCTTAGGACTCTCAAGTAGACATGGAAATGTTGAAACAGACTTAAATTTAAAAAAAAAAATTATGTACTTGTGCTTTATCAAAGACTTTTTTGACTGGCTTTAAACATACTAAGTCTCAAACAGATATGATTGACAATTAGCTGCTAAAAGGAATGTATTTATTCATTATGAGACATAAAGTGTCTGGAAAAAACTGTCAATATGGAACAAAGTAATAGGATTTTTATTTTCTCATATCCAGGGAAAAATCAACTGGAGTTCCAGTCAATTTGGAGCTTAGATCTTGCTCCAAAATTTGGTGAAAATCAAAAGTAATGGATTACTTCTGTTATAGCAGCATATGTATACTCAGCTAGATGGAGCATGGGATGGCCCACATAATAAAACTTTGAAGTCTTGAATACACTGGACAGGCAGTTCCAAAAAAACCCCATATTTTTCTCATTTTACCCCAGCATATGATATTTTACATAATTCTCACACTGCATACTTTCTTGAAAATGGGCCAGACACAGAAACTAAAATAATGATGTTCTCTAAATTACATCTGTTGTCTTTGTGCATCCCAGCTAAATTCAATCAAGACTTCATATCCTGTTAAAGACCCTACTCATACTTGGTACACCACTGTCAGTCAGTTCAGCTGGTTTTTCCCACAGTGTTTGAAGTCAACTTGATCTGCCTCATTTTGGAAGCAGACGCTCTGTCATTTACTATCTTCAGCTGCATTTCAGTATTCGCTCACTGAAGGGGCTGGAAATTCTAAGTAAGGATACAATACTTTAAGGCATTTTGTCTAGTCTAATCACACTTTCCGCTAAATGGAACAGCACATAAAATAGATAAGCCCCTTGAGAAAAGGTCAGAAGTTTGGGTGATGGCTACAAAAAATTACAGAATTACAACATTATCTATCTATACACACTACTGAAAGAGATCTTACAGTATATAAAATTCAGTCTGTGTCCTCTTTAGAAGCTGAATTGTGTTGATTTCACCACCACTCCCCCCATGATTTTAATGTTTTTATATACTCAACATTTCTCTCAATTGTCTAGCTTGAAAAGTAAATTTAATGTGATTAAAGTTTGCAAGAGGGAGTAAAGGAAAAAAAATTATTTTTAAGTATACAGTTTAATCTGAAAACAAGTTGGAGACTTTTTTCTTTTCTCAAGGAATGAAATAAATAACGATTTCAACTGACAAATTATTTTTATTTGCTTTGGGACAAAAGAGACATTTTTAATTGATAGAAGTCACTGAAGTCACAACAGGAACTACAAATCCCAATGGAGTCAAAAGCCATTTTTTTCTCTTATCTGCAGGGTGTTTGTTACAGCTGTAAAACACTTTGTAGCTCTTGATACATGAAGAACTTTCTCCTAATATCCGATAAGTCAAATCACTTATCTTTACAATCCTTTGCATAAAAGTTTCTAGTATGTTGATGGATATAGGAAATTGTTCATGACACAATTTGGGGGCACCAATAAAAGTGATTATTTTGTCAAAATTTATAAATGGACTACAAATGAAACTAAAAAGCAGATATATTAAAAAATAGGTATTTGGAGATACACTCCAATATTCTTCTTCTTCTTCTTATTATTATTATTATACCATTTCACAGTTTGTATTTGAGAATGAGATTACTGAAAATGCTGACTGGGAAAGATTTGGAAAGAAGTTAATGAAATATGAAGGAGAATGAGTGTTTTTAAAAAAGAAATCATTCTTTTTGTTTACAAATGCCTTTCCTCACTCATGAGGGAAAGAATACTCATTGCTTTTTCTTCAGTGCCATAGTGGATTGTTCTGGAACCACACAATCTAGGGCTGGGAACACCTGTGTTACAGCAGACAGAAACAAGAATATGTATCATTAGATCTTGGAGAACAATGTACTTAATGGCTGTCCTTCTGCTGGTTTCTAGGCCTAGCTTGTGCAAGACCAAAATTAATCATTGGAAGGCTACATACTCCCTTTATTCAAAGAGACAAAAATATATGGTCTATTTCAATATGTGTCTTCAAACACTGTAGACCAACATTACACATAACATAGTACATAATACTGAAAACTCAGGACAGTTACAAATGAGCATTTCTAAAGACATGTCATTAACAGGTGAACTAATGTCATTGTCATTCCCTTCCCATGGTCAAAAACATACCACCCTTTGTCAGGCTTTTTCTCTGAGTATCTCAAAGGTTTTACAGCTTCTTGAGTCCTACAACCTTTTGGAAGGATTAGGGATGGAACTTTGTTCTCCTGGCTTCAGATAAAGATATATGCTTTTCATCCATGTGTCTAATTTCTGAGTAAAATGAAGATATTAAATTCAAAAAAAAGACACTGCTCACAAAAACTCAAAAGGACCAACCCAGGGGTAGTCCTCATATGACAGAGAATCCCATAGCTTTTCAACAGCTAAAAAAAAGAGAAATAAAAACCAGATTAAAGTCCCTAATGTTTTTCCTTGGCATTTTCAAAAGCCAAAAAGAAATTATTGTATCTGAAAACTATATTTCAAAGTCAGAGACTTGTCTAGCCAAAGACTGGTCATTTTTAACACCCACATCTGGTATTAAAACAATTCTTTAGAACAGTTTGAGTGGCAGTCTTCATTCAGTCATGCTCAAAGACAAAGATTTTAGATATTCCTGCTTTCTGTCTTATACACTATTGGGGTAAACAATTAAGAATAATCTTTTTGCATAATTCTTCCATCTGCATCCTCAGGTATAAAACATGTAAAAATTAGGTTAAAAACATGGTAAATGAAAAAGAACATCAATGATTAAGAAAAATTGGTATGAAATTACTGTAGAAGTGATCTCATAGTGAACAAGATGTTCTTCCAACAACTCTGATGAAAAAGGAGAAAAATTATCTTTGTATTTCTGAAAAGCTGCTGAATGGTTTTGCACCACATGTTCTGGGAGTATAAAAAATATCTCTTCCAAATTCTTCTAACATGTAACACTCTACCCCCAGAAAAATCTGCTTCCCAAAAAATATAAGTCCTGAATTGAAATGTCACACTGAAAAGTTACTGAGGATTATTTTGAACATCCCAGCATGGAAAACAGTGCAGCATTTATTGAGTCCATGTTCAATGTAAAATGAAATCTGTTGAAAACATATTTCAATGGTCACACTAAAAACTGCAGCTCTATCTCCTGAGAAGGCAGGAACATAAATAGAAAGTTTTCAAGAATTTGTGGTAGGTAACTTTTTGGAACTAAAATATTACCATTGGGTCTCATGGCCCCATGACTCAAAGAGCACTAGGACTGCTTAGAGGCCCACCCTGGAAGTCTGTCAGTCAAATGGGCTGTGCAACATTATGGTGATAGCAAGAAGGAGCTGTTAATCTGAACACAGACTCTTGTTTTTGTTGCTAAAGGAGGCACAATATCCTGAGATGTTCAGCAGTGGCACACTGACAGCAGCAAAGCCTCAGGTAGTTTTGGGAGTCTCCTGGGAAGAAAGGACTGAGAACAGAAGATGAAGAGAGTGGAAGGGAAAAAAATATGAGTAGAAAAAAAGAAAATTCTGAAAGAAAAAAACAAATCAAATCTAGCAATGTGATTAGTCCTATCCTTTCCTATTCATGCCTGAATCTTACACGTCACATTTTCATCCCTGTATTCTTTCATGGACATGCATATCATGTCGATTATACCCCATGGCAGATGATGCACCACAAATCTATCCAGTTTCTAACCAACTTCAGCCATGAGTTTCTGCTTCTTCATGGGCTTTGGTGGTGCGTCACAGTAACCTTGGCTACAGGGCAGCTATTGATTCAAAACACAAATACAGTGTGAGAGAGTTTCACAGCACAACGGGGCTATTATGACTGGTCTGAACAGACCCCATTTCAGGAACAAATGCAGAATCCAAGTTTCTGAGCACCTTGTTAGACATTTCATATGGCATTATGATTTCTTGTACTTATTCAGAAACTCATAACTGAGATGTAAAAACCAGAATGTACATGCAACATACTATTAATAGGGCACGAGCATAGTGCTACAAAAGTGTGGCATCAGAATGCTGTCCTTTTTACAGTGTCAAAGAAAATGAATGGTATAAAAATCACAAGACCAACAATTAAAAAAAAAAAAAAGAAAAAAAGAAAAAAGAAAACCAGAAAAAATTTGTCACCAGTGCTACCCCTGTAATGGCTGCCCAACATGGATAGAACTCCTTAGCACCATATTCTGCAGCTTGGCTCATCCCACCTACTGCCATCATGAATGATACTCAAGAACTTTTTCTCCAAGATTTTTATGACTTCATTTAGCCTTCATTGTATAAAAGGCAATGAACATGACTGAGATGGTGTGCTACTGATTAAAGACAGAGCTCTGAGTTAAAAATTTGGTTCAGATTAATTATTTCCTTTGAATAAAAAATTATCTGGGCAAAAACTATTCTGCAGAATGACTGTGAATATTAAAATATTATTAAATGCTGTAATTTAGCTATCTTTCTACCATTTCTTACTGCCATTCAGCCAAAGCAAAAGCATTCTACCTAAGTTTGAAATATGAGCAAAAATGCAGAGCAGCAGAGAGTGCTCACGGGAGCCTGTGTCTTCCCCTGCCTGCAGTCCCATCCAGGCAGGAGCAGCTTTCCCCTGTGAGGAAAAAGTTTCCTCCTGTTTCCCCCAGATCCTCTCAGTCTGGCTCCTTACAAACAGACACAAGGGTAGCAGCAGTGATAGCAGAAGTGGTTTGCCATCCAGGGGGATTTGTGCATGTGCACCCCTACGCAGGATCCTCCTCCTTAAGCAAGAGTCACAGAATTGTTTGGGTTGGAAGGGACATGAGAGATCACCTAGTTCCACCCCCCCACACACACCATGGCAGGGGCATTTTTCACTAGACTAAATTTCTCTTAGCCCCATCCAGCCTGGTCTTGAACACTTCCAGGTGTGGAACAAGACTTGGGACTCTAGGGAATTAAATTTTCATTCATTTTCCATTCATGATGTAGCATTCATAATATCTGGGCATAATTTTTCAATGAAGTGTATAGAGGAAAGGATAGTAACTCATTAGTAAATCAAAACAATCAAAATATTATATCAAAAAATCACACTCTACCTTACACTTGATTCTTCATATTCTTTTTGCCCAAATAGATTAAAATCTGATATCATCCCCTTTCAACTCTCTGTGAATTCTTCCAAAATTCTGAGGGAGTCCTGGTCTTAATAAGCATACATTTTGAAATATTCCATCAAAATTTTTCCCTTTCTAAAAATGTAATTTCTTCTGGTGAGTGACTGTATTATTACCTATGAATGAGAAGTGTAAATGTATGTTATTGTGAAATTTTAGGTACTTTATATGACGTATTGGACATTCTCGTGATAGTTAAATCAGGTGCTTTCTTTCTCTGTTGAATAAATAGGAACAGAGACTACACATTCACGTTGTAAGGACTCCATATTATCTGTGTAAAATAATTCTCACAGGAAGCAATTAATGTTTTACTTGCCACTTTATTAAATACAGTGTAATTAGTGGGAATTAAGCATTAAAATATTAGAACTACATGCTAAAACTTCAATGATTTGATCACCTTTCCCGGTTTTTATTAATGCAGTGAAACATAAAACCACAAGACAAACTTATGTTGCTACTTCTTCCCATGTGACTGGATCCTTTCTATGTGATCCTTTGCTTAACAGTGTGAAGTCAGAACTAGAAGATGTATACTTATTGAATAAAATTTGTTTGTAGCAGATGTATTAGCAAGTCTGGAAATGCATTTTATTTAAATGCATAACATTTCCAATAGCTAAAAAAGAGAAATGGCACTGCACAATCCACAATTTCACAAGTATCTGGTTGGACTTATGTCGGAGGGGAGGTTCAGGAAAATTCTCGGTCTTTTTCTTCCTTCCCCATATACTTTATTCTTTAGATTTACTAAATAAATTCAAGTTTAAAGTACTCCCCAGGATCTTCATGCTGCAAGCAGCAAATCTTGGTGCTGGCTTTGTACCATAAATGTGCTCAGAGTTTCTAGTCCAGAAAGAGAAGAGAAACAGATTTGCCCAAGAATCCAGAATTACTAAGATCAAATAAAACCACTGATCCAAACCCCACAAATGCTTTGGAAATCCTTAGTCCATTTGCATCTGAACAGGAGAAATTTAAATGAATTTTGGCTTAAAAAATACTCTTTGACTGCTCACATACTCTTGTCAGTTCTGTCAGTTAATCCAGTTCCTCAAATTTGAACAATAAATGTTCAGCCATTGTAACTGAGGTTTGAAAATACTTTCTGCAGTAGCCTTATTTTATTTCACTTTTAATTCATGTTTAGTTGATTTGTTTCACTGTAAAAAGGACACTAGATCAAATGCTAAACATGTATGAACATACAATATTCTAAAAGGAAATAAATTAATTACTGAATAACAAGTAATAAATAAATTTAAAAAAATATTATGAACCCACTGAAAATCCTTATGGTAAAATATATTTCTATAGTGAAATAATGTTTCATATCAAGGAAAGGCCTCAGAGAAGGCCTTCAACTCTTATACAAATTTAAACACAAAGTATTTTCTGAAGAAAATCAGGAAGTTGCAGTAATGTTTCCAGAATGGCAAACTACAGCCTGCTATATTCAGAGCAGTATGGGAGATAATCAGCAGGAAGAAACTGGAGCTGGGATTATGCCAAGTTATTTTGTTGCAGTAATATCAGTATGTCCTAAAGCCCATTCTGTAAATGAAGGGCTTTTATCACAGTTAATGTAAACATGATGTAGGAGGTGAAAGAATTGTGATAAAATTATTTTTATCAAAGTGATTTGGATATGGATTTTGAAGTACATTTGGGAACTGACAGTGTCCAGGTGCAAACTTCAGTGATTCTGTACATCTGTGCACCCTGCTTTGAGGCATAAAATGGTGGTACATAAAATGTATCACTGAACCCTGAAGTACAATTACGAAACCTACTATCTACATTGGGGGCCATGTTCTAATGAAAGTGATTTATTTTTACTTGGAACTGCATGATCAGGCAAGCAAGTACATACAACCATCTTAATGGAAAATTATTTTAGGAAATATGACTTAACATGGAGTATTAAACGATAAAAAAGACTGACAGATAACAGAATATTTTTTGAAAGTCACACATTCCAAAGTCAGTCAATTTTTTCATCATCAGTCATCACAGTTTCAAAGGTGTTTACTCTAAACTACATTAGTAGTGAAAACAAATAAATATTAAATATGTGCATAACTATAGGCATCATTTTGCAGAGCCAGACACTCACAGGACAGCATGAGTGCAACACCATGATGTAGACAGGGAAATCTGGCAAACATCTTGGTGAGGAACTTGTATTCTGCAGTGTCTGGGTTTCTATTCTAAGACTTATCTAGAAACTCCAGTTCTGATTCAAGCAACCAGGTTTTTTTCCAAAATGGCATATGTACAGTGCAGTGTGATAACTCTCCCTGAGGACTTTGAAATTCACAAATTTAAAAATCTTTAATTTAAAAATGTACTGCAAGTACACTTATGTTTTCAAGTTTTCTCCATCCCAAGGTGATACTCTGCCTTGCTTATCCAATGCACCATTTCTCAGGAGCAGTTTTTAAACACTTACAATCTGGACTTTTTTCAAATATTCAAAATATCAGAAGCACTTTGTTTTTTACAGAGCTGGGATCACTTGTGTTGTGCATAGCAACATATTTAGTAGTTTTATCTCACTTTTGATATAAGAACCCTTTTATAAAATTTAGTTTGTACATCAGGCAGTAAGTGGAATCAGTGTGTCATGAATCCTAAATAATTTACCAATTAGCGAGCTGGACTAGAGATGTTGTAACTATTTTATTGTGATGTCTGCTTTCTCTTCACACTTAGTAAGTCAGCTGTTAATATTAGCATTAATGTTCTTAAATGAGGATAATGTATCAAAAATATGGACATTTTCATATCCCTAAACCCATGTACTGAGCTTGTGAAAAGAAGGCCACTGAATTGTGATGAAAAACTTTATACACCCAAATGCAAGGAAATTATTTTGAAAAGTTACTCAAAAGAACTATCATGGCGTCCTTCATATTAAGGTAATCACAAAGAAAACCATCTATTCTATGAACTGTATTTGTAGCAGTTAGACAGATGTAAAATGGACTATAATAAAAAAAATATGAATTGCTACTGTTTAGTAAAGGTGATTACAAATCTTTGTTGATTAAATTTTGCAAACCGCTATGTCCACTAATGAGCACACAAGCTGATTTAGTAGAATTAGTCCTTTGTATTCAGTAGAGTAATACATCCCTCTTTGTGTTAAAGGACAAAAGAGAAGTGTCATCAGGAGCTGTCTGCCTGCACACACAAACACACTCTATAGAAAGTGCCATGTTATTGGAAGCATGGAAGAATGCCACTAGGAAAACACAGGAAACCCAAGCCAAGATTTGAGATAGCTAAATTCATTTATCAGACATTTTCATTCAGATTTGAGAGGGATATTTCAAAAGCCCCTGCTTTGCTGCTGCCTGTTAAAAGTGCCTATGGCATTCTTTATGATTATTAGTGAAACAGAAATTAAATAGCAACTGACCCGTACAGTGCTTACTGCAGTCACATGTCCTGGAGACCCAGATACTGCGACTGCATCACGCTGTGTGATGAGCAGCACGTACATACCCACTTAGGATCTGCTTGGGAGTGCCAGAGCAGATGAATGAAGGAAATTTGATGAAACTTCCTAAAGTGATGAAATGCTAAGAATGAATGTTCTTGTTTTCTGTTTTAAACAATATATGACTTGTTTGCAAGCTTCTGTTCAATTAAAAAACCCCGCAAACTGATGATGTCTCAGTAAGGTTTACTAGAAATAGCTTAATAGAAAGACATTCCTGAAAGATTCAAAATGCCTCTTAAAAGAAGTCATAGGAAATATAACATTGCCATTAAGCAGATGTACACTGACTACCTCAAATATGGAAAAAACATAGCCAAGCATTCTTTAATGTGCAAAAGGTACATCAACATCCTAATGCCAGACAACATAAATCTGCTAACAGCATTATGTAGGAAGAGAACTGTTTTTTTGTTTTGGTTTTTTTTTTTTTTTAATTATTTGAATTATTTTAAAAAAAAAAAAAAAAATCAATGCCATAGGTTTTAACACAAACTGATGGCAAATTGTCAATGACATTGTCCCCTTCCTCTGTTTTCAGCAGCAAACAATACATTTAATTTCCTGCTGTTCAGACTCAAGCAGCAATCTACCCTTTTGCAGAATTCTAGAAGCTTAGAAAAAGAGGTCTGTTGCTTGAAGATGCCTAGACATTGAAGTGTTATTATTAATAATTTCTATTATGTTTAACTGGTCAAATGTGTTAAAAACAGCCAAAGGTTATTGGTGTTCTACATGTAACTCTTCTGTCTAAATACATGCTGCCACATAATGTACATCATAAGTATTTATTTCATTTAGGCTTTCCATATTATATCTTTTGTAAAAGTTATGAAATGTGGGCTATAATTTCCTCATTTCTTAATGTTCTCTAATAAATGACATTTGAAAGTGTTCTGTGGCATTTCTTCTCTTTTCTTCTTCTCCTTTCGCAAAAAAATGGTATTTCATCACAAATAGACCAAGCACATGCAGCAAATCTGGGAAGAATTAGCCTTCAGCTATTAATTTCAAGCTCTAACAGTAACTCAGAACTTTGTATAGTTGCTTCAAACTACAAAATGAATAAAATCCAGGTTTCCTGATGAGCTGATATGTGGCTGCAGAACTGCCTGGACAGCTCCAGTCTCAACTTTATTTTCCCAAAACTATCCCTTTCCAGATGGTTTTCACCAGCTTTTAAAAGTTAAAAGTTTGCTGCCACTATTTCATGTACATTCTAGAAAACTCTCTTTGAAAGCACCCTTTCTGTTTCTGGGGATGTCCATTTCTGAAAAGTTGAGTTTGGCACTTGCCTCTGCAGCATCATCTGTACCCATCCTAAAGGTTTTCTAGACCTAATAGAAAAGGAACATGTAGGAACCAAAATCAGATATATGTTGGCGAAGGTCTTGAAAAGCAGTTGAACACCGGTCAGGCATGAGGCACTTCCATTAAAATTTTGTGAAGGGCCTGTGTAAAGTCTCTCAGCACAGAAGCTCAATATTGCCATTGTTCAGTAGGATTTAACATTTTTCTCTGTTGGGCTAGATGAAGGAGATGGACATTGGACCTCCCTACACCAGACAAGCTCCAGTGAAGACTGTCCTTCTCTGTTACCATCAAACTTTTCAAAATGAAATGAACCTAAAATATAACAACATCTTTAGGCAGACAAATGAGAGTCTGGCTATTGAATTTTCATTCATAGAGGCATGTCCAAATAATAACCCTCTGTCTGCAGTCACTTTCTTATTAACAACTTAATTTAAGATGATTTCAGGGGCAGAAAATCAAATCATTCACAGTGAATAGATCTTCTAATAACAAGACCCTTTAATCTCACAGGCAGCAGTGTTGTCAGTACTCGTGCATAATTGGGACTAGAAATTGGTAATTTTGCAGCTAACCCAACAAAAGAGACTTTTAAAATAGACTTAATGTTGACTCAGACTGTTTACTTGAAAATTTTCACCAGCTACGTGACATCTTGCTTTGCTAAGTATTAATGGACACCGGGTCTAAGGTAAGTCTTGTTTCCTAACCAGTCACTTACCTTAGTTATTCATACTCTCTTAGCTGAATGGTGGTGGAAGCAAATTTATCTTCTGAGATTTTAGAAAAGTTGCCTTAATGCAAAACACAATCTTATTGTAACCTAAACTGTAGAGGATGGTTGTGTGGGAAGCTAGTATTTTTAGTAAATAACTGGGCACCACAAGAAGCCCGTGGCAATATGAACAAAACATATTAAAAGCAATATTAAGTGATAGAAAGGTCAAAGTTAAGATCACTACCTGAAAGTAAGACACTTCAAAGTGTCACTTGGTCAGTTACACTTCGAAATGCTGACAGTCAGCGTGTCCCTCTAAGATGTATATCTCTTAAGCTCTTTCTCTTTGAGATGAAGCAAGCATTGGAATTTGGAATTTCCTTTGAATCCCTTCCCTCGTCATGGTTCTGTTAAAGGTATTGTGTTTCTCTTGTGTTTCATAGGCTATTTAGAAATACTATTACATCAGACATGTGACTTGTTTTCTTTTTTGCACCATAATGTCATTTCAGGAGGTACAATGCGGCAAACAGTTACTAAAAAAATGTCCCAGGTCATTCATAGACACTTGGGATGTAGGAAACCATGATACTAAAATAACATAGGGTCAGAGTTGTTTTAAACCCTGATCTGCAGAAATGATCATCCACATCCTTTTTTTATTGTTATTCAGGCAAGTTTCTGGACAGCTCCTTCCAGAGTTTCCTGATCTCACACAGAGAGAGGTTGGCCTAACAACAAAATTGTTTCATCCATATTACCCTCATTTCCTAGTTTGTATGTCTTGCTTTATCTTCTGATCAGCCATAACCAAAAAATATCAGAAATCACCCATTTTTCCTTTTCTAGTTCTTTTTCCTTACCAGATATGTACTGTCTTTTAGCTCACTGTTGCATATAAATAAAACAAAGAGGACTACTTATGTTCCGAAGCAAAGTGAGGAGCACAATAACAAGTTCATCTGAAGTGAAAAATAAAAAAGCACTAAACGTAACAACATAACTGTTGCATTTCGTCCTTTCTTTAGAGATCCTTCCACTGAAGAAGTTACTCTAGATGATCCACCAACCAAGTCGAAATTTGTATAAGAAGAATCAGAAGGATACTTTGATAAAGAACTTCAAAGGTTGTGTTAGAGATGCACAGGTCTTCGTCCAAGCTCTATGTCAGAAGCCAGCAATTCATGTGCTACTGGAAGCTCTGGTACAGATCATATGATGATGGCTGAAACAGTACTCATTTGGTCAGTATGTCCCAAGAACAATGTTAACTTTGAGTTTCATTGGGAATACAAACACTGAACCTTTACTCACTCCTAGAATTTGAAAATAGCAGATTAGGGATGTGCAACCAGTTTTCTGCAGGTGGTTCCATTTTTGTTCCGTCTGATAATTTTGTCCAAACATCTGTAGGCCTGTGATGGCTCTGCACCTTAGGCTCAGATTTCTCTGGACTCACTGAGCATCTGTCACTTGTTTGTAAGTGTTAGGTCTGACACACAGAGAACATATCTGATTCTTCTGGAAGAGTATGTGCAGCTGTCTGACCCATACAAGACGTGCTGAATCCACCCTCCATGTCTTGCACAGTACGTGTACCCTCACTTCCATCCAGTGTGAAAGAGCCCAGAGTGGATGCTCAGAGACATTAAAGAGGAAGAAACTTAACGGAGGTTGCTGTGTAAGCAACCTTATATGTAAGGCAGCAAATCTTTAGACTTTCTAAAAGTCAAAGGTATTGTGGGAAAATATTAACAGAACTCCATTCTCTTGAAAAACACTCTTCAAACACTGATCTCTGATCCTGCTTTTACTTGCACTAATTGACATATGAGTCTGGGAGAGGAATTTGGCCATTTACTGGCATTTCTTTTTCAATTCTTATTTAGTAGATCTAGCCTGAGACCAAAGGTATTAAAAATATTCTTTTGAAGATTAAAATGCTTCAATACGAATTATATGAATTTTAATATTTCATTATCTTCCTCAGTGGAGAACATTTTGACACTTACAGAAACTAGTAATTGCTTTTATACTTTTAACCATGTTCATCATAGAATACGATAGTCAGAATTTGGCAATACATAGTCATAATTTACTTGTATATCATAGCATTTTGACATTTGTAAATTGTATAACAAATACAGCCAAATAATTTAATAAATAAAACACTATGATTTTTTTCTTGACATTTCAGCCATGTTGTAGTTATGATGTTACAAAATTCTTTAGGTTTGAAGACAGTCCTGGGGACTATGTATTCTGAAACCTTGCTTAAAGCAGAACCAATTCTAACATTAGATTAAGTTGCTTCAGATTAGTTTTTATGATCTCCAAGGATAGTGTTAGCCATCAATTTGGTTGGATAGACACAAACACATGTATTTCTGCAGGTACTATTAACAGGAGGGATGTAGCATTTGATGAATGATTTCTGTTCCAAGATATCTGTTCTGCCGCACGCATTCATCACACATCAAAAATCAGGTCCCAGTTCCTCTGGGCCAGCAGCACAGGCCTGAGTCACGAATGAGGGGGAACAGGCAATCACTGCCCACTCAGTGTTGGGGTCCTGGCTGGTAGCTTGGCCATAACTCTTTCCCTGCAGGCTCTGCTTTTGCGATGCTGGGACATCCTTTCATGCTGTTTACCCACCCAGTAGGGACTGCTGCCTTAATTATTTATTGCTTTCTAATTTAGACTGCAAACATAAATTGTCAATGGCCTTGCTAATCACGTAGCCCCAGGCAAATCTCTTTGACTTTCTGCTTAGCTGAGACCAATTACTAATTGTCCCCAGGGCCTCTGTCACCCTCTGGTCTCCTGCCACCAAATGTTACAGAAAGTGTGAAGCTAAGCAGCAGTTACATAAGAAGGCTCATCTGTACTTCTTTGTTTTCCAGATCATACTGAAGTAACATAGCTAGAGCTGGGCAGCTGCAGTCAAGGTCCCTTTTGCAGTGATTTTTGTTACACTTTTAAATTGTTGGCTTTTTTTTCCTCCTTATATCCAGACAAAATTTATCTTGTAATTTGTAGCGTTTTTAATTGTCTTTTATTGTGCACCTCTGAGAAGAGTCTGGATTTGGTTTCTCTACAGCTGCTGTTAAGCAAAGAGGTGAAATTTCAATAAAAAGCATTTTTAATCCAAACACATCTGCCTGAAATAGTCAATTAGAGCCAGAAACATTAGAATACTACAACCCTCAGGTTTTTCAGATGTTTTCAAAATTTACTGTTTAATGGAAATTACTCAGGTTGCTAATGCATATCTCCAGTGATTGTGTAAAATAGGTAATTGGTTACAGGTGGGAAGACTTACATATACAGCAATTCTGGTAATTATTCCCATGTGACCTAATCAAGCTCTTTTAGCTTCCTACAAAGTATTTTATCTCATTATAAAAAAAGGGTTGCTAATAGTTACTTTATTGTGGCATTGTGAGAAATAAATAGCTAAAGTTCATTTACTAGTTTTGAAAACAAAAGTTGCCATTTAAGGGCAAAGTATAAATGTATAGGGAAATTACCCCAATATTTTCCCATCCCTGTCATTAAGCCTTATGGCTGACAGCAAGAAATAATAAAATGTTCTTTTGCTTGAGTTAATGAAGCCAAGTTTATGCACCAAGGTAACCTGGAAAGGCAGTTATGAAGACAAGTCACAGGATTTCCACAAGAAGAATATGAAAAAAGATTCTTCCCTAGAAAAGTTTTACTGTGGATCAAAAGGGTTATATCTAAGCAGCTATGTCTTGAATCAACATGTTTGGTAACTACAATAAATTAAAGCAATAAAGTTATTTATTTTTAGTGAACTTATACTGTGATGCATGATTGAGTGTGAACAATGATTAGGATCATAACTACATGGAGATAGTTAAGAAGCTAATTTGAAATACATTTGAATTAATCTGAAATACAGTCTATTCAAATTCTAGGAATGGAAAGATAACATTCCAGAGAATTATTTTTCTCTCTCCAGTAACACTGTAACTGAATGAGATATATGTTCTCCCTCGTCCTCCAGCAGTACCAGAATCTGATTATGGAATGTATTTCTAATACTTCTGGTCCACAGAAGATAGCATCAGACTGTTTGTCTGTAACATAATCTGAAGCAAGGTATATTGATTTTGATTTAATTTTGATTTATTTTCAATTCTTATAACAAATAGTTTATTCTTTTACTTTGTGATGTAAGCAGCCTAAAATAGGATTCATTTCACTCATACAGCAAACTGAAACTTCAGTCATTCACTTGTCTAAATAACAGAAAATAGATATCTCAAAGGACTGTCAACATTTAGAAGGCAGAAAAGAAGATTTAAGATGCTCTTTGAAATTTACTTTATATATTTATACTTTATAGGTATAATTAAGTGTAAATTTTAGTAGTAACATAATCATTACTGAAAAGAATAATCATACCATGCATGCACATAAATGCTTGTGCAGATTTCTACATGCTTCTCACTTCTGATTACCATTGACCATAAAAAATCCCAAGTGTCCAAATCATTAAAAAATTTTGCAATCAGTTGTGGAGTCCTGTCCTGACGTGTTGGATATCTTTTCACTTGCCTTGAAACCTGACACTAAATCATATCCACAACACAATACAAGGAGAATGAACAAATGTTTAGATCAAGTATTAAAAGCAAAGGAACTTTGAAGACATGGAGTTTTGATGCAGGTGGAGCCCTCGCTGTGCTCCACTGAAGGTACTTGGTAACTGAACTTATTTATGCCTATGTGAACCATAGCACAGCTCTGGAACAGAGAAACAGAGACAACATTAATGTATCTTGTGAGTATTGCAACCGGCCAAAGTTCAGTTTTTGCAGCCTGAATATTCTCCAAAGACTTGAGACAATAAATGTCTTAAGACAACAAGACTGTATAAAAGCACCATAAAAACTGTCTTATCAGTTGGTTATAATTTATAAAATTCAGAACTGTGTCCCTAAATGACATATCTACAGGTTTTTAAAATATCCAAGGACTGTGGCTCCATCACTTCCCCAGGCAAACAGTTCTGGTGCTTCACAACCCTTTAGCGAAGAATTTTTTTCTAAGATCCAATGTCAACCTTCCCTGATGGAGCTTGAGACCGTTTCCTCTCCTGCTGTCATCTGTTTGGGAGAAGAGACTGACCCCACCTTGCCACAACCTCTTTTCAGGCAGTTGTAGAGAGCAGTAAGATCCCTTCAAACCTTATTTTCTCCAAGCTAAACACCCCCAGCTTTCTCAGTCACTCCTCATCAGACTTGTGCTCCAGACCTTTCACCAGCTCTGGTGGCTTTCTCAGGACCCACTTCAGCACCTCAGTGTCATTCCTGTAGTGAGAGGCCAAAAACCAAACACAGGATTTGAGGTTTGGCCTCACCAGTGCTGAGCACATGGGGACACTCACTGCCCTGATCCTGCTGGCCGCACTACTTTTGATACAGGCCAGGATACCATCGACCCTCTTGGCCACCTGGGCACACACTGGCTCACGTCCAGCTGGCTGTGGATCAGCACCCCCACATCCTTTCCCATCCCAGAGCTTTTCAGTAGCTTTTTCCCCAGCCAGTAACATTGCATGGACTTGCTGTGACCCAAGTGTTGGACCCAGCACTTTGCTGTGTTGAACCTCATTTTGCTGGCCTCAGTTCATCCATGCAGATGTCATGAACCCAAAGAGTTATGGTGAATTGAATTAAATCCAGATGGTGTTCAGTCACCAAGTGGTGCTCCCCTGGGCTCAGGGCTGGGGCCAGTCCTGTTTAATGTCTTTACTGATGATCTGGATGAGGGGATTGAGTGTCCCCTCATTCAGTTTGCAGGTGACATTAAGCTAGATGGGAATGTTGATCTGCTGGAGGCTGGGGGAGGTTCTGCAGAGGGAACTGAACAGGTAAAGTATTTACCTAATAGACAAGGCAAATATGAAAATATGAAATATTAGCCAACTGGAAAGAAAACAAAGAAGAGCAAAAGGAATGGAAAGAAATTAAAAAAAAGTATTACAATAAAATATAAATGATTGCAACATATTAATAACAATATTTAATTCTGCATTTCTGTACAAAACAGGATAAGCAATAAATTCAAATTGCAAAATGAGAATTCCTATCATATATTAAGACAAAGTTTCTATGGACAGTTCCACTATGAACTGTGAAACACAGCAGCAAACTGTTTATAAATTTTTTTAGGAATACAGCAGACAAATATATTTCAGAAGTCACAAACCACAAGAAATCATGAAGTACTACAGGCAAGGAAGGTCCAGATGATCTTTTCAGATTCCTTTCAGCTCTGCTGTATCATTACAGAAGGGAATTTTGTAAAGATGCAAGTATGTGGTGGTGTGTTGTCTGGAGTACAATAGAAGTACTTTATTAAATAGGACTTGACTAAACATAAAATGGAAAACCAATTTAAAATTTTATAATTATAAATCAACATTATAAATACAGTGATTTAATCAAAGGTGATTCTTTGCATTTCAGAGGAAGGAATGTTGTGTGCAAGAATATTAGGGAGGCATAGATTTATTTGATACTCTGGTATCAAAATTTTTGAGTACCTTGTAAACATTCTGTAGATTTGTGAAAAAAATGAAATATTATAAATTAGTCCATTTTGTACCATGGATTTATTTCAAATATTTTTTCTGACATTGCTCAAGCTAGAATGTTTTGGAATGTTCTCTGTTAATTCATCATGCTTTACCATGTAACTGGATGAAGTATACATGGTGGAATTAAGTCTTGAGTCCCTGCCCTGGTAATTAAATACAATTTTGGCTGAAGAAACTGATCAACATAAAAGTCAAACATGCAAAATATCAGAAAAGGGGAGAATCAATAAGGAATCAAATGTCAAAACCAGAGTTTGAGCTGCATTCACTAGAGTGACCTCTTTAAATCTTAGATATCTGCTGAACTTGCTCTCCTTCCCTACCTAGATATTTAAACGTTGCCCATCCTTTAAAAGCTGTAATTTCTAAAAGAGATGAGTGCTTTATTTTGTGTTACTTAAAAGCAAACAAACATAAACCAACAAAACAAAACAACTCTCCCCCGCCCCCCAAAAAAGAAAAACCTCCAAAAAATGAAAACACCACAACTATGGAAAGCCAGCATTAATCACACAAACTGGAATCTAAAAGCACTCCTAGACAGCAAAGGGGCACAGACAAAAACTCTCTTTTTCAGATATTCCTGTGGTAATCAGAGCACAGCACAAAACCAGAATTTTTAAGATTTGAATACATTTCATTTTATAAGACAGTCATTTTGCCCCAATTTTAGCCACTGAAAAAGCATATACATAAAGTGTACTCTGCCCAAAGAAAATGTTGACCTGATTATCAGGATGCTAAAAGGCAAAAAAGTAAATATGCTGATTCGCAGATGACACTGAAGGTTGGGTATAGCTGAGCTTAGATTTATCTTTAATTCTACACAATTCTGCAAAACTAAACTGTACTTATCCCCTTTGAAAAAATTACTTTCCCATAAAAGATAAAATCTTAAACAAACAAAATAAACCCATCAGACTTTCTTTTATAAAATAGATGAATATTAAAATCTTAAGAATCTTGCTCATATTTTTGCTAACTGAATGCTACATTTTTCTACCTCTTAAGAGAAAGGGGGAGAATGTGACATTAACTCCAGAGCTAGAAGAATAAGAACAGAATAAGGACTCTAATAATTAAAAATTCTTACTTCTGAGCTAGTCCTGTAAGACTTGCACAGATTCCCTCCACTGAAATACTGTAAATGTGTTATTTGTGTGTGTGTTTGTACACAGATGTTAACTCGTGGGTGTGCTTGACTTCTGTACAATGACTGTGCTGCTGTTGTAACAGGAATTCTCTTTTCAGGAAATGATACAGCTAATTTTCAAACAGCATTCATATGACAATTAACACTTCTTCTCATCTCATTTTTTGATGTTTATCTTTAGTGGCACTTCTGGCAAGACTACTATCACTAACTTCAGTGATAAAAAGTACTGACAGCTGAATACAGCCTTTCTATGTTTTACTCAGTAATTCATATTTTGGTTTGATGGGTAAGGCAGATACAACCGTGAAACCATATATAAAATTTCCAGAAAAAGGCTGCTAACTTAAGGTCATTCCATCTGAGTCACCCTGAGGGGGATTTTCCAGAGACAAGTGGAAATCAGGACTCCAGTTTCACCAATGTCATTTGGGAGTCAGTGGCATTACAGACTCCTTTAAACTTGGAAGTGTCCTCCATGCGTCAGAGTTTCAAAGATACTTAACATTTATAGCTCTCAATACCTACAGATAAACTCCATTTGTCAAATGGAGAAATGAATAATTATTTTGGAAAATTTGATATATATATAAATTAGAATTGTGAAATATTTATTGGGTTAACCTGTTTTCAAATTTTTGGTTCTCTGCACTTCATTAGGGCAACTGAAGTAGCTGCTTAGTCTATGTTCTGTTTTTCTAAAGAAAACATCAAAGAAAATGTGTTTCTGTCCCCAAAATTCCTACAAGCCCTTTTAAATTTCAATTATAAATCCTCAACTTTACATTCTACAGCTCAATTTTAAATTGTTTACTTAAAAAAAAAGTTCAAGAAATCCACTGTTTTAATGTGTAACTAATCAGGTTCAAATGATTGACAGGTAACATACAGTGCTCCAGCCCACTAACTTCAGAGGGATTCCTCAAAATACTTTTTTGTATCTTTAATGCAAATAAGTTCTTTGTTTTAATTTCAAAGCAAAATTATGAAATTATGAAGTAATTTATTTAAAATATAGTTATGCTAAAACTCTCTCTATGAAAAGGTATTATTTTATCTATCTAATATCATGCTTCCCTGAACAATGTAGTTGTGCGTTTCTTGAGGGCTGTCATTCATAAAAACTTGTAGGAGAAAAGTATAATTTTTGATAGTCTGCCTCATGAAAGATCTGATAAATCTGATCTAAAAATCCAAGTCCTGCAGCATAATCTACCCAGAATTTTAGAGCAAACACAGAGAAATATTTTTATCGTTACAGATATTCTGTCAACTTGCCTTCTGAGATTTCACTAATGTTGGGTATTTCAAACTTAATCCGAGTTAAGAAATCAGTGTCCTGGCAGGGAGATCAATCTGTATGGTTATGGTTATCTGTATGGTTATAAGGTAAAAAAACACATTAAAAAGGAACAGGACTAATGTCTTTGGCAGCTGTGGGCAGACAATAAACAAGCTGGACAAAGTGGGACTTATTCCCTCTTATTTAAGAATCTTTAAAAAATGTAAACAATTATGAGCTTGCTCAGATGTGATATAACTATCGAAGGAACAGAAAGACAGCTTTACACAATCTTTGCAGGCATTAATGCACAATATCATGATTTAGAAGGAAGTTAGTCAACAAAAGTCTGCCACAGAATATGAACTGAGAAGAAAAGTACTGAAACAACATGTACTTAAGAAGATTTATAAGCTTTGAAAGAGAAGAGAAAGAAAACACCATTTTTTACAAAGCAAAGCAAAAAAGACAATAATTCAAAAACTAATTACAGCAATTTCTGGCATTGCATCTTGTTTTATAGTCTTGAATAATTTTGAATCATTGAGAAGTATTATGCTGTGACTATTACTTCAAAATTATCTGGGGAATAGTCAAACTAAATTCCTTAAATCAAAAGTCTAGTAGCAAAATTCACGGACAAAACTAATATACCACTTAGCAAACTTTGATGAAAATTTTCATATTTTCTATGAATTTAAAATTAAATTCAAGACAATACCCAGCTGCTGTTCAGCAGCTCCTTTTGGTTACACTCGTTTCATATTTATGCACTTCATATGGCTCATTTGCAATCAATAGACATTCAAAATTTCAGTCGCAGAAGCTGTAGAGAAGTATACGCTAAAGAAATTTTTGCTGTGAGAAGGCCAACCTATCTTTATTTTTTTTTTTTCTGGTAAATTATTTTCTCCGTGTTTGGAATTCTTTCCATATCTTATCATTTGTTTACACATGTACTGTTCATAGTGAAAATACCGTATGTACAGTACCAGCTTAAACCTTCTCTGTATTTTGGTTTTGTTCATAAAATCAAAGGCCAGGAGCTATAACTGTAATTTGGTCAAGATAAAAAATATAGCAAATAGAGATTAGAGAATTAACCAGGCATTTCACAGTGCTATTTTCAAACAAGATCTTCATCTGTCTTTTATGAGTGTTTGTATACAATCATCATATTATTTTATAAAGTGTGAGGTTGAGGAATCAGCTTTTATATGAGGCAGAAGTGTGCTAGTTATTCATAGGGAGAAGCAGATCCTTTACTCTCAAAATGTTTAAAGGCTTTCATCACCATTTATTAGTGACAACTGTTGTGCCAGAATGAGCTAATTTATTCATTAAAGTAAGAGGAATATGAATTTGAGAAAGAGACAAACACTTCTGAGTTTCATAGTTTCTCTGCTTCAAGTCAGACAAAACTCTGATCTGTTTGCTGGCATTCACCATTTTCTATAAGGCTGTGAAAAGTTATCAGGTTTTCTTATGCATTGGGCCAGAAACTTTCAGGAAAATAGGTCTGGGATTAGGAGAGTCAGAGATGCAAAATTTCTGGACATTGAATTTGATGTTTGGCTTTTGATATCAGAGGCACAGAAATCCAAGTTTGAACCTGCTCATGCTAAATCAGATCCTACTGCCCAAGTAACAGGGTAAAAAACTGTTGTACTGTCTATTGCACCTGTTCCATGATCCCCCTACATATGGAAAATCAGGTCTTTGTATTAAAGAAGGTTTAGCATCAATTTTTCAGTAAAGGAGGCAGAGCCCAAATATTTATTGCTTTTTCATTACTACTACTATTAATTTTTTTTTCTGTTTTTTGACCAAAATATATGACTCTTTACCAGAAAAGATAAAAATGAAAATACTGTTCTGAAATAACCTTTCCCACAGTTCAGGTGCTCATTGGGATTTATAGAAAAATGTGGTATTAAGAGTTTTATCTAACTGAATAGTGCTTGAGTACCTGAATACCTTAAGTACTTAAATTCCTGAATATTATCCTGAAGAGCATTTCTTCTAGTGTTTAAGTCCTTATGGTGCTGTGCTCCAGCAGTGCAGTAACCCATGGTGCTACAGTGCTGGTGTATGGGTTTATTTAACCAGAAATTAAAAAAACGGGCTCAAAGAACTCTATATCTCAAAAATCACAATTAACATTTAAAACCAACTCCGTCATTTTACTAAAGACTGATATTAATTTATAGATGAGGACCCTGTGTGTCATAGAGGGAGCAATCTATCAACAAATGTGCTTAAATGGTTAGTAAGGCACTTCTTAAAAATGTAACATAATATAATTCCTATGTACTTTCTTTCTAAAATTAGATTTCATTTTATCAGTCTTGCCAGCAGGAGTCCTAAGTGGTTTTTATTGTATCTAATGGTTATATATTTTCCAATCCTTTTATATAATTAAACACTACTTTGATTCTGTTAAGTGCGCAGGAAATAAGATAAATAAACACATTATCAGACTTTGTTTCTTCCTTAATATGAAACAATATTGATATATTGTTTTAATTTCATAAATTAATTGTGGCCGTTACTAACAGCCATTTTTTAAATCATCAGAATAACATGTTCAGGTATTACATTCATGGCTTGAAACCAAAGAACTGGTTAGAACATAGTACGAGCAAATCAAACCATGAACTATGGATTAAAATGTAAGATAGATATAATTGAATAGTAATTTAAAATCTATCACCTTGACATTTTATTGTAAAGTAATGTAATCTTTCTTCTGAAAACACAATCTCATAGCAAACATTAATTAATCTTTTAAAAAAGAATCATTATTCATGCAGGTATCAAGAGAAGGGTCTCTAACAAAAATACATCTTGAAAGTTCTAAACCTTACAACCAATATTTCTTAAGTGAATTATCTTAAGAAGCTAGAATGTGATTAAAAGTCTCCTTAATTTATTTCTTATTGTATCTTTATCTTTTAAAGCAATATATCTTGGAAAGAGATAGAAGTAATTGCAAAAATGTGCACTTATATAAAATGACATTTTTGAGAATTTTAATTAGCCAAATATTTATGTAATTTAAGAGTCAGAATTTGGTTTTCTTTCTTAGTGCACACATTAAACAAACAACAACCAAAAGTACCAAGTACCAAGACTGTTTTCTGTGTTACTTTTCCCATCAACTATAAAAAATTCATGAATCTGAGGCTAAAAAGAAAGAAGTAAAATGAAAAATTCCACCTTTTAATAATTTTTAAGAGGTATCAGAGCTAGCAAAACTCTTGTCAGAAATTAAAAAAACTTCAAATTGAAGAAAAGTATATTCCCAAATTAAATACCCCAATATATTACATATAGATTTAGCTAAGAACATCCTTGCACATTCAAACTCCTGGCACAGTTCTTCAAAATAGGAATAGCATGTTCACACAGATACTATTGCACCACCTAGTGCAAAATCTATAACACATCAGGCTTAAGTCTGAAGCTGAACAACACACTTTTTGAATCTATCCATTTCATGGAGCCAAATAAAATATATTAATCCTTGACTTAAATTCTATTCATCTCCCTGTTGAAACAGAGATCTGATTTTGCAGTACATTCCAGTTTTAAGACTTTATTCATGACCTTTTGAGATAGAAGTCATAAGTGGGAAATAGAACTGTAATGAAGATTACAAGGAATGGGATGTAGGAGATATAATCTATAATCATGTCAGTGCTATGCTTGCAGAATGCTGCATTTTGAAGTCATGTAAATCTGGCTGTTCTCTGAAGCAGATGAAATTGGTGGTCAAAAATAGTAATTGCCTACTGATCTGAGAAAAAAGCTGTCAGAATTTGCATCTGCATCCGAAGTCAGTAAGATGATGAGGAAACCATTCGAGTGGTGGTTCTCAGAGAGCTGTGGGTGTGGGGAATTAACAGCCCACTTGCACTTCATATTGACACATCTGTACTTTCTATCTCCAAGTTTTATGATCTTTATTTTGTTTCCAGGTAGGGTCAAGGTTAAAACCTTCAGCATCCCTGAAGAAATCTAAAGATGTTACCTATTGATTGTGAATTTTGTGACAATTAAGTAATAACTGATCCATGAAGAAGAGAAAAGGATGCTCATCTGCACAAAATCTTCTCATGAAGAGGATGGAAAATTAAGATAACTGAAAAAAAGTACTGTCATTGTGCAGAGAAAGGCTTAAGGTTAACACAGGATCTGAATCTTGCCATCCTCAGTAGAATTAGCCAGAACATGAGTCTAAGCAGGAGGCTGCTGAGTTCATGTCAATATCAGTGTCCAAAAGTACAAATTTTTTAGACCGAAGTTGCCAGTTTTTTAAGAGAGTGTACAAACTTTGAAAATTTCCGTCTTCACTTCTGAAAGTATTCCAGAGCTGTGTTAGTTTTCTCAAATCTGCTTTTCTCTAAGTTTATATCTACTGATAATGATTTTCTCCTAGTTTCTCTCCATAGACTTACCACTCTAAGTGTCCTAGAGTAACTTTATGATGCCTGTATCCCCAGTCATCTGTTCTGTATATCGCTTTGTACCTTTAAGAAGATTCTTAGAGTGCAATTTGTTTTGAAAACTGTTATCTCCTCACATTCCTCTCTGGGACTCTGGCTGTGCAGCTGTGGTGCAGTCTGGCTGTGGCAGGACAGAGAGCTCCTGTGCTTTAGTTTTTTTCCTTTTCTTTAGTTAGTTAGTTTTAGCTAGTTAGGGCAAAGAATTGTTTTTTTGTTGTTTTTTCCCTCCTTTTCTTTTTTCTTTAAGACTGTTTGAAACTGCTCCGGACTAAAAAGCAAAGAAGAGCTAAAAATTTCCTCCCCCGCCCTCTCCCCCTTTGGGGCCTGGGACAGCGTTCTTCTCCAGCGCCGGAAGGACTGATAAAAACTGAGAAAGACAAACTAAATCTACGGCAAGGACTCTTCTCAATTTGCCATTTCACTTCAACTAAAAGTTTTATTGTTTCATATTGTTTTCTTTTGTTAAATAAATAGTTTTTTCCACTTTTCTCCAAAAAGTCTCTTTCTGGACCAGTTGTGGGGGGAAAGGTTGTTTGGGTCCTATTCAGAGGTTCCCTCCCAAAATTTGCCCTAAACTGGGACACTAAGTCTCTGATAAAGACCTTTTTATTACACTGGCTTGTAATTCCTTGAACAAAGACCAAAAAACCCAAAAGTCTTGCTGACCTAAAAAGCTACTGGATTATCTTTTGAAAGCAAAGGAGGGGGAAAAGGGAGCTCTTTGATATTTCATAACATCAGTGAGTGACGTTTGCGAATCCAATATAAAAATAACACTTCTAACAAGGAACAGTTGAAAAAGATGCATTTTATGTTGAAAAAGATGCATTTTATGTAAATTCAATCAAAACTTAGTGAGATGATAGGAAAGTTAGGGGGACACATTTGCTGTGAATTCTCTCATCAAAGGCAGAGTACATTGGCCAGGGTTCAGATTAACACTGGGTGTGTCAGCTGGGTACAACAAGAGGGCTTAGCTATCAAGATGATCTGAATGGGAATGCATCATTTTCATGATTTAAAAATAGCTACAAAGCATGGTTGCTGGATTGTGTCTGTACACATATAGTCTATCATTCTCAATATTCATATATTCTATGAAAATACAAGATATTTTATTTATTTAATACCTTTTACCTTCTAAGCAGTCACAGATTTAACTGCATTTGAACTGTTTCTTCATGGGTGAGAGCAGTTGAACAAAGCTCAGAAACAAGGATAAATGTAATTGTGTTCTCTGTGGTTGAGCTACACTTCTGCTACCCATGCCGGCGTACTTGTAGCACTCCATGGAGTGCTAGGGTCCTGGCAGTATCCAATTGTTTGGGATATTCATTTTACAAGAGTTGCAGGTACCTAGCACCCCAGAAAGGCTGAATCTCAGTTTACATATTGCCATCAGAGTTGCCCTGCTATTGTTTTTTCAGAAAATAAGGTATTTCAACCGGTCACATCTTGGAAAGATTTTTAGGAATGGGTCACATCCATCAGAAATTTACGCTAGAACATTACAAAATTTACAGAGGTTAGGGAGTTTTGTTGTAATTGCCTTTCAATGTCAGCAAAAAAGATATGCAATAAAAAAATCCCACCAGAAACATTTATTCCAAAAATATCTAAAACTGTTTAGATACTATTAGGTAGTGTTAGGAAAAAAAAAAAAAGTTTTAATCTGATTAATGCACATTTTATAATTTTTACTTAACCGATCTGAAAAAATTATTCATTTTTGGGGGTTAGGGATGTGCAACTGTTTCACCCATACATTGAAGCGACATTGTATACTGGTACGAGTGAATCTGTCACTTATTATGCTAGTTATCCTGTAAACAATTGCAGAGGCAAGACGCGAGTGAATTTTGTTTCTGCATAAACTAAAGCAAAATTTAAACTGAGATCTGCCTGCCTAAGGCTGATATAGACATCTAAATGAGATTCCAATATGAAAAAACAGCATTTCTACATACTGGTAATGAAAAAAGAGTAACCTTGAATTCATGTGATTTAGCAAAAATTCCAATGATATAATGCCACTTACTCACTCTTCTGCTGATTCTTTGTCATTTGTTCTTTAGTATTAACCTCGTGGCTAAGAGCTGTTTACTGTGTTAAAAAAAAGAAAAAAAAATAGAGGAAGTTCAGAGAAAGATCTGTGGATATACTAAAAACACTGGTAACACGGAAGGATTTTATTAGTCACTTCTGAGTGAATAATCAGTATATGGCAGATTTATTGTTAATTTTAGATTAGCTGAAAACAGATTCAAAAAATGGTACCTTTTTTTTCTCGTTTCTTTCCAGGTTTCTCTCAGTGGATGTGAAAAAAACTGGAGTGAGGTGGCTTAGAGCAGTGTTATGATGACCTCTTGTGGTTAAGTAATATACACATTTTGGTTCAAAGTCCCTTGAAAACTTGCAGTATCAAAGGTTAAATTCTGTGCTTAGATCTGAAGAGTTTTGTGCTGTTAATGTTGTTTAACCTGAAATAACTCCTCCTCCCAAGCACAGTATCAATATTTGTTTAGCTCACTGCTAAAAGATTCTTTTAAAAATATCTCAACCTTTGCACTCTACAAAAGTAACAGGTGAGAGTATCGTGTTTTCTCACATGGTAATTTGTTAAAGCAAATTCACAGCTCTACATAAATAAAATTATTAATAAAAAACCCAATAATATTTAATAAAACCTTGCCCACTGTGAGTGTGAAGGAAACCATATAGTACTAGCCACACATTATAAGAATTATGATTATATTGATGGCAACAGTAGATATTGAATATATATTTTTTCCATAAAATTTAAGTGCATTAACTAACTATATGCATCATGTTTAATTCACTGTTAAGCTGTCTCTTTTTCTCAGTTTTTCTTTCAACAAAAATCAGAGAACTGAGGATTTTCTGATATTGCCAAACGTAGTCTATCAATCTGGATCAAATTATCTATCATCTTATCCCTTAGTAGATAAAATAGCTCAAGACTTTATCCTGATTTTCCAATTTCCTGAAATGAAATCATTCAAAATTACACTGATTTCATTAAACCACTTTGCTGAGTGATTATACTATACCTCAAGTGATGGTCCCATCAATATTTATAGACCCGTGGTAGTACTTTCCCACTGGAGGATCACCAGGGGTGGTATTTACACCTGCCAGGCAGTATTAACATGACCTTACTAAATTTAGTATGTATTGCAAAGCCACTTCTGCACTGGCTCTGCTGTCTGAAGCTTTGGAAGCTCGTCGGGAGCTCTACCCTGGACTGCCCCCAGCTGGATGTGTGCCACATTCTGGTACACTGCGATTGCAGCTGAGGGAGGCCTGATCTCAGGCGCTGTGAGACCTCACTTCTTTATGCAACACGTGCTTTGGAGACCTATAGGCTAAACCTACACACTGCTCTTAGTGTACCCAGCCATTATTATTACCTTTCCACATTTATTTTCTTTCAAAAGGTGAAAAACAAGTTGTTGAGCAAAACACACTGGGACAAAGTGGATGACAACAACAAAAAAGCAGGTTTAAGTTAAAATGTTCCTCATGTGTCAGTAAGGAAGCACTGATGGGGGTCGTGTAACCTGAAAAATCTCTCTGACTTTTGAAACATCATTGAAAAAATTCTCCTGAAAATTTCTTGCATTAGGAGGTTCTGAGAACTGATGGCATGCAGACTTGGGAGACAAAACAAAATTGTTTGTGTGGGGGAGGGAGATGTTTTGTTTCTATTTTCTAATAGGCCTAATAGGTCCATTCTTCTTTAGCTGGGTTAACTCTGCAGTGCTAAGAACTGCCTGACTTAAAACTGTAAACCCAATGTATGAGGAGCAAACTCCGCCTCATTGAACTTCCAACTAAACACAGTTTGCATGTCTGACCATGTGAGTTTTCAAACTGTCTAAATGCTGCCATTATTTCCCCTGCCATGGGTTACAGGTGGGGTAATATCCACCCTGAGACAATTTTAATTTGACCCTCAAGGTGCAGTTGTATTCCTCCCCTGGCACAGCATAGCTGCCCAGTGGCTTGTGGCCAGTTCTTGCCCATTGGAGATAAATCCTGGCCAGCCAGCCAAGAAACCAGCTAGCTACTGACCTTTCTAGAGGAGGTAGGGGGTGGCTGTTTTGGCAGCAAATGTGCAAGCATCTTGTGCCTCATTGTGTAGCCTTCCAAGACTTGCTGTGTCAGGAGCAGTGTGGTATAGACAGGAATCACCAGGCGAGTACCAAGGTCTCATCACTTTCTCCCCTCCCAGGACAGGAAAGAAGGTCTCATAGTCACAGCCTTGTCCCACTAGCTACTAACTCACAAGTCTTGCCGCAGCCAAATTTCAGCACAAGGGTCAATAGACTAGCCATGGTGCAGGCCTTCAGCCATCGTAATGCACCAAACATGTTCAGAGCTCTGAAAAATGGTTTTAGGTGTGGGTGGCACACTGGGACAAACTATGGTTTTGAGGCAAGTTCTGCATAGTTACTTTCAAGGACAATGAAAGTCAAACCCTTCAAAACCCTTTCACCTTTGCACATCATCTAATGTTCACATTAATTAGAAGGGTCTTATAATTCGTATGCATATTTATGATATAGATGAGCAGCAGAAAATTTCTAGCAACCAAAAATGTTAAAAAAAGAAAGTAATACAGAGACACTATCAAATCATCTAAGCTCCTTGAACAGGCTATGTTCTGTCACAGACTACTATTTTACTGAAGAAATATTTCCTCTATAGGCATTCTCAGATAACTTCCTGTTTATAATACAGTTAAGAAATGGAAAAGTTTTATTCAAGCTTTGTAATGTGCTTTCTCATTCTCCAAGCAGTGCAGAGCATCCTTGCTAGCAGGGGTTAAATCCTGTACTTCCTTTTTGGCTTCTCTTCCAACAATAATAAAATCATTTTCTGGCTTTGACAGGAGGGAGTTGGATTTACTGGCTGGCAGTTGTGTAAGCATCAACTGTACTGGAACTACTGTAGGAGCAAGAAACAGGAAGAAACCAGTTGGTAGAACACAATCATAGGCTGGCAGGAATTCCGTGACTATTTGTCACTCCTTCCCAAGAGGGGAAAAACAGTTGGTGGCAGATATTCAGTACCATCAAGTACCCAGAAGAGAAATTAAATATCTTTTCCTCCATGCCAGGATACTCAGAGTTTTATTTCAATGTGGACCATGGCTACTTGGAGGGTCTGGTCCGAGGGTTCAAAGCTGGGATCTTGACAAGTGCGGACTATGTCAATTTAGCACAGTGTGAGACACTAGAAGGTAAGTCTGCTGTTTTATTTTATCTAGGAAGAAACACCGTTACTTAGGTATTTGAAGAAGGGAGGGTAAAATACTGAACTATTGAGAGTTTGCCTTAAACCTAGAGATAACTTTGATGTCCTTTGAAGAACTGTTCTCATATTTAAGCTAATAGCTTTTCATAGACTGTGATTTGTGTATAGGCTGTGATTTGCTAAGCAATACAGACCATGGGACTTTCTGGTTACTGATAAAGTTTAGAAATCTCCTCCTCAGAGTTCTTATAAAGATTGGCAACATTCTCACAGATTTTAACCATGCTATAAAACAATTCAAGTTTGGAACTTCCATACCATTTCAGCTGTATAAGCTAGTTTCCAAAATCTTATTAAAAGCCTACTATAGAGCTTTGAGTTTCTCTGTAAAATATATGATTTTAGTAATTTATTACTTCCTGAGTTTTAGGGTAGTGGTGGAGACTCAACTCACCAGGAACAGAAAACCAGACTCCACAAAGATAAAATTTAGGGAGACAGAAAAAAAAAAAAAAGAAAAAAAAAAGAAAAACTCTTTTCAAGGTGACTTTGCCACAGTAATAAAGAGAACACACAGTAGTTTCCAAAACAGCTTTCTGTGGCCAAGACTGGTCACAGCCTGATGAAGACAAACCTGTACCAAAGAATCATATGACGTACCTTTACACTTGGCAGGAAAAAAATGCAGCAGAAAGAAATTACCTTTCTAAAGAGACATAAAGTTCATTTTCCTGCCTGCAAAATGAAAGCTATGATTGTACACTCAATTTCTATAACTTGCAGTCTATTAGATCAATTTGGACAAGGAAGAAGGAGAATGAATAAGCTCACTCTATTTTAAGCTTTGGTTGATTTATGCATGCAGAACTGGGTTTGGGGTAAGAAAAAGTGAAGAATGATGATTCCCATATCAACAGAGTTTTGAGGGTGTCTAAACCATTAATATAAATAATACCATAAGCCTGGAAAGATTGCTTGACATTCAGCTCTCAGATTAGAACAACTACATTTAAAGAAATGCACGTAAATGTTTACTTGTCCTCAGAATAAGTTCCTTTTGTAGCTAAAGAAGAGTTTATCAATACAGTCAGTGGAATCTAGACACTACTGAACTGACCAAGTGCATGTGTCTACTGCTGCTGATAACCTGGAGAGCTGGATAAGCTCTCTATTTAATACAGTGGCAGTTTAGGCACACAGAACAGATGTATACAATCACTCTGAGAAATGAAATCTATTCCTTATGTCAGTTGGACTAAATCAACAGTTTCTTTACCCTATTTGTTCCAGCATTTGTGATCTATGCAACTTAAAGACTTTACAGAAACTCTTAATATTGTATTTGATTGTTTAAGTGAAAAGTCCAGCTGCATAAGTATACAGACCTCAGAAAAAGGTAACAGCTTTAGACATCTATAAAAGACACAAAGGACAGATTGGTGGAATAATTAAACTATGTTGTCGCTTCACTTCTCCCTGCAGACAAATTCAATAAATCATGTCATCTGAAGCTTCATGAAGGAAAAAAAATCCTGGTTGCTTCTGGATAAGAAGAAAATATATGGAGTTAAAAACATATAAGCAAAAGGGATTATTTGCACCCTTCACAAAAAGAATACTTGCTCATGTTAAGCTTAGAATAGCTAAAAACCCCCTAAATTTTAAGTCATGCTACAGGGAAGTTATTTACCGTCATGAAATAGTTTTCAAGTATTTCTGAGATTTATAAACCTTCAATATTTTTAAGAGCATGCAGCAGATGGACAAGTAACCACAGAGAGATAAAAACCATTTCTAGTTAAAATTTATAACAGGAAGAACAATTAGTTTTGTTTTTGAAACTTATTTTTTCTAGTGCTCATCCAATTTTAGACTGCAAATTATTTTATCAATAGAAGCAGTAGCCTTGTTCATCCCTCCTGCAAACACATCTCTACTACCCACTATCACTTCCCCTTTTTCTCTATTAAGCTATATCTTTCACCATTGTGACTTTTTTCTACTTATTATAGACAGATAACAAATTCCCACCACCTACCTACCAAATGTATTATTTATTATGAAAATATGAGGAATAATGAATTTCTATATGATACTAAACACATTTATCTCTCTGCACATGTAGGATGGTGTAATATTGAATTTTCACTGTGAGTGTACAGTGCACCAAACCCCTACTTCTAAAGTAAATTTCATACATTGTCTTTTATTTAAATTTGAAATATTCAGCAAGAGGATTTGTGCTGTAGTACTATGATGTTTGCTCAGCAATGCCATCTTGTCTTCACATTAAAAGGTAATCAATTTACCCTATTCTGCATTCTATGGCTTAGCACTACACCACAAAAAATGACCTAAGTTAAAAACACTACAAATATGCTAAAACAAAGAAGCAGAAAACAAAAATCAAAACCACTCAAAGTAACCCATAAATAGAAACAAAAAGATCTTTTAATTTCAAAGTGGTTTTGGTATGTCTAGAGGGGAAACCATAATGTCAGAACTGAAGAACCACAAGAAAACCTGTAGATTAGTGCTTTACATCTCTTTGATAAACACAGAGCAAATGTAAAAGAGAGATGGAAAGAAAAAAGAAGACGGCTAACAGACTAATAATACCACTGTGTCCTCTCAGTTCAGGGCCATATAGACAGGAGGAGAGGCTTTCAGCTCCATTTAGGCGTCCTTTTGGTCTTGGCTGAACTACTTTGTCTTCCATGGAGCTACCCCATGGGCTGCATGCACAGGGTTTGGCCCTATGGGATCATCTGTTTCAAGGGAATGAGGTTCCCAGAGCAACCTTGCTGATAGTTTTTGAAGTAGAATATGGGGATGTGAAGGTGTGGAGCTGTCTAAATGCAGTGTTTTGTTCTTCTCTTGCTTTTTTTGTGTGATAGAAAGACTTCTGCTCTGTAGAAAGGAGGCTAGGTCACAGAAGGACAAGCATCACAACTCTGCTCCCAACAGAATCACAGAAATAAGTTTACTTAACTTACCAGAGCCAGGGCCTGCCAGCACATGGCTGAAATAACAGTATTAATGGAAAGAAAACTGCAGCTAGTTATTGCTATCAAAGTGAGGAGTCAAACAAATTACCACGAACTTGATGCCAAGAGACCAGGTTAACGCTTTGTTAAAGTTCTCACAATACTCTTTCTTTCTGATCAGGATCATTCCTGACTCAATTGCATTCATTTTAAACTAGTCTCCTTCTGTACATTAATTCCTTTTAGTCATACTTTAGTTAATTTTGTTTGTTTGCTGTTCAGTTGTGAGTAAAATAATGTAATTATTTAAGGTCATACTTTTCCTATGAGTTGTTTTCCTGTATGTAATTTTATGAGGAAACAGGCAATGCAGATAGATGACAATCAAATTGAATGGATGACAGCTGTAATAGAGAAATTGTCTTTCCTAGGGGTCTTTAGGACAAAGGCCAGAGTCTTGTGTAGGTCTCCAAGAGATCCTGAGAAAAGGGGCAGCCACCATCAACAAAAAGTTTTGGTGAGCAGGAATGCCGGAGGCCCCTGTAATGCTCAGCCATCTACTCCTGCTGAGTCACCAAGTCATGTCACTAGTGCAAGTGTCTGACTGTGATATTTCCCAGGCTCTATTTATGCCAGCAACAAGAAAAGGACTATAATTTAGGCTTTCCAGTTCAGTCTCTGATCTGCACTGAATTGTGTCTTGATGTGAACTCTGATTATGACATACCTGATTGATATTATATGGTATTGGACTTTGTGGGTCCTTGCTTTGGCCAAGACCACGAGATGGAGTTGAATACTTTTTCTCAAATACAGTATGCATGCTGGCATTCATTTATTCAGTTAAAGAAATACATCCATAAAGCAGGCTGTGTAACTGACGGGGTAATGAACCCAACATTTCTGGGTATAACATTTCCTCCATAGCTTTTGGGAGATGGGTAAGGCTATTTAATGAATTATAGCTAAGATTTTTCATGCCTTATATTAAGGCATGGTTTATGAAGCCGCCCAATCAATCAGAGAACTGAGGAACAGGAAAAAAAAAATCTTCTGAAAATACTCTCCATCATCAGGTTTTTGTTTCTGCTCATCTTATGATGATGTTAATCACACTTCAGGATGGTCAATACCACATTTGGGCTGATATTTGGTTTTTACAGTCTGCTTTAAGTAGTTAACTCCTGAAAACTACAGTGTTTGAAAGGCATTTACAGAGTGTGACTAAAGGTAAATGTCTGTGGTTCATCTGAAAAGAAATTGAGAAAAGTTGGAATTCAGCTCTGCATCTAATAAAGTAGTACTATCTAATCTCAGCATATGCCAAGTATTCTTGTCTTCTGCAACAAAGAAGAAAGAGAAAAGTAGGAATTAACAGTTTTCACAAAAAATGTTAAAGGTAAAATCAAAATATTAGTGATCTTTTAAAAACTTGTTCTTACACAGTCAGACTAATTTCTGGGTATAACTGCATTTTTATTTATCTCTTAGTCTTGCTTACCTTTCCCTCTTTCTACAATGTGTTTCTTTTTTCATATTTGGATTCTCTTTCTCCACTTCCTATATGGAACTCTGTACTGAAACTATGATTTTTCTAAGTGTGTTTTGTGATTTGATATGGATTTGATGAACAGACTATATTTGGTGGATAAGGAACTGGCTGAGTCATTGCATCCAGAGAGTAGTGGGTAATTCTTCAAAGTCCAGATGAGCTCAGTGATGAGTGATGCCCCTGAAAGGTCCTGACTGGGACCAGTACTGTTTGATATCCTCATCAGTGACACAGACAGGGGGATGGAGTGCACCATCAACAAGTTTGCAGGTGACACCAAACTGAGTGGTGCAGTTGACACAACTGAGGGACAGGATGTAATTTAGAGGGACCCAGCAAAGCTGGAGAAGTGAGCCCATGGGAATCTCATGAGACTTAATGAGGCCAAGTGTAAGGTCCTGTCCCTGGGTTGGGCAATCCCTGGTATCAACACAGGCTGGGGCAGAAGGGAATTGAGAGCAGTGGAAAGGACTTGTATGTCTACTACTCTTAGACGAAAAGTCAGACACGAGCTGAAAACGTGTGCTCGCAGACCAGAAAACCAATTGTAGCCTGGGCTGCATCTAAAGCAAGGGAGAGAAGTTGACCTGCCCCTCTATTCTGCCCTCATAAGACCCCCCCTGGAGTATTGTGTCCAGCTCTAGGATACCCAGCTAGGAAGGACAGGGATCTGTTGGAGTGAGTCCAGATAAGGCCACAGAGACAATCTGGAACTAGGGCTCGAACATCTCTCCTATGAGAAAAAGCTGAGACAGTTGGGACTGTTGAGCCTGGAGAAGATTCTAACAAGTCTTTACTGACAGCTTTCAGTACCTGAGGAGGGTTACAAGAAAGATGGAGACAAACTTTTTAATAGGGCTTGTAGCAACAGAACAAGGGGCAATGGTTTTAAACTAAAGGAGAATAAATTCAGACTAAATATAAGGAAGAAATTTTTTTAAAGGAGAATGGTGAAACACTGGAAGAGGTTGCCTAGAGAGGTTGGAAACATTCATGGCCAGGTGGGATAGGACTCTGAGCAACTTTGAGTGGCAGCCAAATTGCATAGAAGACTCTATGAAAGTTTATCTCAGTAAGCTACAGCGCTAAACATAGGAGTCTGATTCACATTGTACTAGTTCTTTTGCTTTTAGTCTCAGTGTAGGCAGCTTCATTGCATACCAAGGAAGGGAAATAGGCAAAAGTAGCTACTGTACTGACAAATGCTTACCTTGCTAACTGCAAATTAACTTCCTTACAGGTATGCCCTAGTTTGCATCAGTGGGAGTGTTGCTGTCCTTTTCCCGAATTATCAGTACAAATTTCACATAAAAATCAAAGTAATATAGATGCCCAAATCATATAACAGTATCCCAATCTATAATTACAATGGTTTTAATATAGCATTTGAACACAATTATGCATTACAGTGCAGCCTTTTCTGAAAGAAAATGCTAAACTGCTTTGAACAGCAAGAACAGATTCAAATGCTTGCTTATGCCTCATGCTAAAAAATGGCAGACAGAGAAAATTTGTCATGTTAATTCTATGATATCACGAAAGTTTCTTTTAACTCTGTGGTTGAAATAATTCATTTTCCCCAGTCACCAGGGTTGAGAGCTCAAACAGAAAATGTCACAATGACCCAAGTTTCTGGAACAGCTTCTTAGGATTTGCTACTAGCAGCTATAAATCAGAGAAAGCCAAAACAGAAATGCTAAGAGGGTGTAAACTCTCCCCTTTCAAGTGCTCCCCTACAGAATCCATTTGGAGTCCAGAATGTGTGCCATACTAGATGTGTTTTCTTCTCTTCTTCAGGCAGACTGATAACGGAAGATTATAATCTTATTTGAGATATAGATGTTTCATGGGAATATTTAATATCTTACCAAAGTGAAAGAATTATTCCTATTAATGCAGAACAGTCCATGAAAGTGCAGCAGACAAAACAACTGACGGATTATAATGGTGCAAATCAGTGAAATCAAAACATTGAACAAACCTGATGAGGGAGGGACTAGAGACAGTAGTAACAGTCTACCTGGTATGTCTGAAAATGAAAGCTGATGGTGAAACTTCTGACAAAGACATAAATTTGTTCTTTCCAACAGCATGTTTTTCCTACAGCATGAAGAAAGTCTTACTGGTAGAAGGCAGTTGAATTTGCATCAATTTTGCATTTATGCTATATTAGATCTATGCAAAAAAATTTTCAATAGAGTATGATCAGTTGCTTAATATAAAAATGTATTAGAAATTCGCTTTTAAAAAAAAATTGGTTGTGGACAATATGACAGTTTGTTCTCACGATATTTCCTGAATTTAATTCCAGATCTGAAGTTACATCTGCAGACTACAGACTATGGCAACTTCTTGGCTAATGAAACTGGCCCTCTCACTGTTTCCACCATTGATGAAAAACTGAAAACAAAACTACTCACAGAATTTCATTACTTTAGAAACCATGCTTTTGAACCACTTGCCACTTTTCTGAATTTTGTCACGTAAGTAATCTCACCACACAACTTACCACACAGTAGTAAAAAAAGCAGTTGAAATAGCGTAAATGCAACATATTGTAACTTCTATTAAGTTTTAAAACCGGCAAAATTACTTTTATACTGTGACATTTGCATACTTTATTGGCTAATACAAATTCTGAAACTGTATGTGTATATGAAGAACCGTTGTCTGCAATTGATTATTTTAAAGAACAGATTTTTTTTTATGTGAACAGTAGCAGAAGAAGTGGTAGACATTAATTAATCAAAAATGGTTAAAATTTTCAAACACTGTTTAAGTCAAAGAACTTTAAAAACTACATTTGGGGGGTGTGTGATTCATGCAAGATTAACAATTTCATGACACACAGGGAAGTGATTTAATTCCTAGGCACGTGGCAAGTTGTAGACCTTTTTTAAAGGGGGAAAGACAACATATCCTACACCTACCATAATTTTTATACTATTTGAACCAAATAAATAAAAATCTGGAGGACTTTATATGGCATATTGCAAGGTACTTAGATCCAAGTAGCCTTTTTTTGAAAGTTCAGCTGCTGTTTGATGCTGAATGAAGAGAAAGCTCTGATCTCAACATCATCATAAATAGATGAAACTTGCAAATGGATGGCTTAAACAACTTTAAGAACAGAAATCTGCTTTATAACATTACAACAACAGTATAAGCAGAATATAAGAATGATATTTTACCTTACTATTTAATCCCCTTGCTCTTATACTTTTAATATACATTAACAAGGACAATTAGCTGTTCAACTAACTATCAGGGAGCATTTTTATTATAACAGTAAAAAGGTATCACCATTTTTTTTTCTGTTCATGTGTAGCTGACCACTTCTAGGCTAATATGTTAATAGGATCTTAAAGGCTATCCTGGGATGCCTGTGTCCTGTAGGTATATGTTTACGTTTTGTTTCAGGGAAATAAAAATGAAAGCATGAAATTTATGGCAGCTCTTTTCTCACACTCATTGACATAAATGTATAGATGTGTATGCACAACCTTTGCACGCTGTTGTTTTTTAAAATAATGGATACACTGGTTAAAGATATTTCACACAAATCATTGAACTACATTCCACCTTGTATCCTCCAGCCCTCCTCACAAATTTTGGGTGAGAATATAAATAATCCCTGTATGTTTCTAACTGTATTCTTAGCCAACAATGCAAATTCAAGACTTACATTCAAGAGAATAGTGTTCCCATTTCCGAGTCACTGACAAGACTCTTATAAGCCTCCTTGACACTGAAACCAGTACAAAGCTGATGGAAAACTTCTTCTCAAAAGAAAACGTTAAGCAATAGAGAAGATATCTGTAAGAGCCTGTTCTTAGCTCCCTCATGGGAAGATGTTTAAAGCTGACTGAGAAGAAAACTCTAAGACTGGACCATCTGCATGAACGTTGCAGTTTTAGCGCCGAGATTCCCATGCACTTCTTTGTCCAGATGGTATATATGAAATAAAAATCCCAAACTAGAAAAGTTGCTAGCTCTGGTGATTTGCTTTGGATACCCTTCATTGTCACTTGTTACAGTGAATCTACATCTCTCAGCTGTTATGTTTATTATAGTCATATGTCAGTACTACCTTCTTTAAAAGTGTTCATTTTCTAAATCAGTCATGTAGTTTAAAACTAGTGCTGTTTATCTACTTGCTATTTAAAAACCCCTGTTTATTTCTGATGAGCTATTGATGAATGAACATACATTCTGATAATGCTTTGGTATCATGACTAATTTTCAAAAATTTTTGGTTTTTTTTAATCTTTTCAAGTGAAGGTTGAGTATAAAAATAATTTATTTTTACTTTTTCTTTCCAACACAGATACAGCTATATGATTGACAACGTAATTCTTTTAATAACTGGCACATTACATCAGCGACCCATAGCTGAGCTTGTTCCCAAGTGCCATCCATTAGGGAGCTTTGAGCAAATGGAAGCAGTCAGCATTGCCTCAAACCCCACTGAACTCTTCAATGCAATTTTGGTTGACACACCGTTAGGTAAAACCACCATTTTTTTTTCCCCCTCAAAACTACTAATCCTGTATTCTTTAGAACAGGAATGTTCTTGGTGGATATGCTGTATTTTGGTAATACAAATCTTGAATTGTGGATTAAGCACTTCTGAAGGGTGTTCAGGACATATTCTATCAACATTTATTGAGATCTTCTATATCCACCTTGGGTAGCAGACAAAGAGAAAACATGCTACTCAAGAAGTGCAACGTATATCTTTTATAGTCAAAGTAGTCACTGATATAAAAATCTCTGTTTTTATTTCAACACCTACATTATATTAAAAAATATATCTTCACTAAGGATCAAGCAGACAGCTACTAATAAATATTAGATATTGTGGTAGAACCCAGATTCCCTCTTGAGATTTGGGCATGGTTCAAATATAAAGAAAAGGCCTATTTTGAAGAATTAATCTAAGAGCAAAGCAGGGTAAAGTTTGGGAATGTCACATTATGACATTAGGATGAAATTCTGCTCAATGTGGTGCAGCAGCCAACACAAACAAAACTTAATAGGCTGTGAAGGGCACTGAGAATAAGACAGAATTGGGTGGATTTGAATGTATATGAAATCATCTTCAGTACTGTGAGTTCTGGGTTCTGCTTCTCAAGAAGGTGTGGTAGATTGGCCCCAGACAGAAGAAGAATTCCCATCCAGCCACTTGCTCACCCCCTACTCCCAGCACAATGAGAGGGAGAAAAAAGGCAGAAAAAAAGAGATTGTGGGTTGAGGTCACACACAAAGTACTGTTGCAGTCCTTTGTTCTTCACACCAGGCTCCTCTTCTCTGCCCCCCTTGTTATCCCTGCAGGCTACTCTGTATCCCCCCAGACAGACACAAGGAGCAGAGGGAGTTTAGAGCCATAGAATCATAGAATGGTTTGGATAGGTAGTGAGTTTAAAGTTCATCTAGTTCAACCCTCCTGCCATGGGCTAGAACACCTTCCACAAGACCAGGTTGCTCAGAACCCCAACTGGACCTTGGGCAATTCCAGGGATTGGGCATCCACAACTTCCCTGGGCAATCTGTTCCAGTGCCTCACCACCCTCACAGTAAAGTATTTCTTCCAAATACTAAATCTAAATTTACCCTCTTTCAGTTTAAAGCCATCACCCCTTGTCCTAGCATTACACACCCTGGTAAAAAGTCCCAATTCCCAATTTAGTTTTCAGGTAGGTCCCCTTCAGATACACCTGCTCGACTGAGGGGCTTGGCTATGCCCCGTTGGTGGGTCCCAGCTGTGGAGCTGGCTTCATCCAGCACAGCACAGTCCTTCCTGCCTGTTCCTCACAGAAGCACGCTCCCACCAGTGCCTGGGCACTGGCACACTGTACAGTGAAATCAGAGAAGGGACAGGGCAGGACAGCTAAAATGAGCAGTGCTGCCATGTGTAGACAGACTAAAAAGTCCAGACTGCAGTTTGGAGAGGAAAAAGCTGATGGGAGATATGGACACAGTTTGCAGATTCCTGAAAGCGGTGGTCTGTTCCCAGTGAGTTATGAACTGCTGCTTTCCAAATCTTTCAGGAGACCAAATCCCAGCAGAAAACTAGTTTGAAAAGGTAAATGAAACCACTGCTTTCACACAGCTGCTAGTAAATTTCTGAAATTTTTTCACTTAACTAGTTTGTAAAAGAAAAGAGTAGTATCAGTTCCTTAAAGTCATGGGACAAATTTATGGGTGATAGATGTATAAGGAGATACTGAAGGGAAGTCTCAGGGCTACACTTTCTGATATTCTCCATTCAAAATCTGGATGCTGGAAAAGTAGGAAGGGATAAGGCCACAAAACGTGGCCAGGCTCGCATCCTCTGTGTAAATGCCATCTTCCATTGCCAATGCTTGGGAAAACACTCTGTCATATAGTGCTGCTCTCCCACACTGGGACAGCTCAGGAACAGTGAAAGGCACATGTTAGTTATGAATATCATATTTTTAAATGGTCCAGCTGCACAAGTGAAATTCATCTGCTGGCTCCCTGCTCAAATGCTTGCTCTTTAGTCAGTTCTGCAGAGGACCCATAAGCACAGATGGTCAAGGTCAAAGCCTGTGCCCTTTATCAGCTGCAACCTGTTGCCTTTCCCACACTACATACGCACAGAAGAAAAGGGAAAATAGGAAGGAGCATTCTCCTTAACAGTTGCAGAATAGCTGCATGGTGTCAGACAAAAATTATTTTTCATGTCCCTCACTAGAAAATCTCCATAATAACCAAACTATATACTTCAGAGGAGATTAGGGCTTTCATTAGCATTCCCATCTGATTCTCTCTGGAGACACGGACTCTGGCTGCAGCCCTGATTGATTCCCCTCACTGCAGAGTCTCATTAAAAAGGAGGGGATAGGAGGATAAGGGGAAAATCAAGCAGATTTTTTTTCCTCTCTACTATATCACCCTTTCTTGTACAACAGAACCCTTGGATCCTTGTTCACACACTGGTGAGCAATAGACAGGAGATGCATATTATCAGCATGCAGATTTATACTGCTATATTATAAACTCTGTTTTCAGCTGCTTTTTTTCAAGACTGCCTGTCTGAAAACGACCTGGATGAAATGAACATTGAAATAATGCGCAACAAACTGTACAAGGCAAGTTTTTGCAACAAAATGATAATATTTGGGGTTTATCAAATGTCTCAGCCAAGCAGGTCAGTATCATTAACCCTGTTTTACGGATGGGGAAACAGAAGTATGGTGAGATAAAGCAAGCTGTCTGAGGTCATCTGGTCGATTTCAAGTCCAGGAATGAAACCCAGCTGCTTCCATTTCTATTTCACTGTTTGGGGAGCTTTCTAATTTTAGGTCTGCATCCAAATTCCAATTTAATATCTCATTAATGAAAATGCTCTAGATGTCAGGCTAATATCCAGATCCAGATTTGTTAATAAAAAACTCAGTTATCCACCAAATGCCAGAGAACTCTTAGCTCCTGAGTGAGCCTAGGCAGGCTTTTGATGCACATTTATTTTTATTTATGTAAAGAAGATGAGAATTCAAAGGGTCTAATGGCTTTGAGTCTAGTTAACGTGATTTTTACTTAAGGATTTTGTATAATGTTCTTCCTTTTAAAACAATTTTTAGCATTGTTACAGAGCAGTGCTGCAAGGATATGCATCTAACATGTGCCTTGCATTTTCAAAGTACTTTACAAATTTTAGCACGCAGGTCACTACTCTTACAATGATCTCTTTAAAGGCTATACATACTCCAATCTATTAACAGTTCTTCCTGGCACAATCTCTTCAAAATCTTTATCATCTTTCTTTTACAGTGGATTCCCCAGATTGCAGGAAGTATTTTTACAGTGATCTGACTCCACTAGGGGGAAGAAAGAGAAAATTCTGCTTGTCTTACAAATGATATTTATAAATTCCAAAGCCAATTTTTAATTCTTAAAACTTTTACTAATTCGGTCATTCAATACAACATCAATTATGCCTATGTATTTTAATTTTTTCATTATTTTAATTATTTTACAGTACTAGTATACTGGACAATTTCTCCAATTTGGTAGCATACATATTTGATTCTTATATTCTGTGTGGATGACCATATATTAAAACTTATCAAATCCATTTTTTTTTCTTCTTGCTCATCCGAGTACTAGGGGGACCATTCTGCAAACACTATTAAAATATTAATGGATAATTTCTCCTTTACTTCAGCTGTCAGTGTGATCCATTGCTTCTGCACTACTATCAGATAGCACTATACAGAACCTAATGCATAATTCTATGCAGTAGATCCCCCTTGAGATGTCTCTACTTAAAATTCACTTAATTGCATGGTTAGTGACAGCTCCTAACAAGATTGTGTAAAGTTGTAGCAAATGCATTTTAACATAGATGTTTTCTGATACAGTATTTTGGGAGATTGAGAAGCAGGGAGAACAGCACCTCTGAGATATTTAGAGTCCTTCCTGCACAGGTATTTTGAAATGGGTGCAGATGCCAGAATCCTTAATAGACCAGAGGGCTCTGCCGACCAGTATTACGGAAGCTTTGTCTGCTGTTCTGTCCTAATCCAGGGTTTAGGGTAGAGCAGCAGGGATTAGTTTGTGTATCCTCATGCTGCTGGCCCAACAGCCGTGGCATAAGCCCAAATCCCCTCCTCCACACACTATAAATGAAGAGTTTCCTTCAGCCATCTGCTTATTATGCAGTGGAAGCTCAATGGAGCTCAAAAAGTTCCTTCTTTAGAGAGCAAGTAAAACATAGTATTTGTCTTATTACAATTTCTGAAAACATTTGATGTCAAATTTTAATAACAAGATGTTTGCATTTGAATATTTCAACTTTCATTGAACTAAGTAATTAAGCACATCCTTGAATTTAAATTCACAGGTGGAATTATCAAAGTTAGTGGAAGTATTTAAAAATGACACTCATGGCTATGTGCAATCTTGGTCCATGTCTTAAGTAGCATTTAAAGTATTTCTCTTCTTCTTTCATGCAGTCTTACCTCGAGGCATTTTATAAGTTTTGTGAAAAACAAGGTGGTACTACAGCAGAAATAATGAGACCCATTCTTGAGGTAAGAAACATTCAGTCTTTATACATTAAACTACTTCAAAGCATTGTCATAATTATCTCACTTTGTTTTTCCTGTTCAATGTCTCTCCATTTGCAAAGGTATCTGTCAAATGTTTGCTTCTCCTCTAAATGTACTTGTTTTTCTAACATGTAATGAATAGTGTATTCACGGATGACTACTACCTTCTGACTAGAGGAGCAGCTAGACCATTAATAGGGAGGAGCCAGGCTCAGTTAATACTCTTCTGTAACAGAGCAGAACAGAATAAATGGTTCACTAATCTCAACCTGTTGCCTTTTAACATTTCTCTCCATTATCTAGAAAAACCAAAAATATAGATTATTGAGTTTGGGATAGCTAAAGCCTGGCATTACTGTCTATTTGCTAATCAATAATCTACAAGCTTCATGCCACTGCTATATTTGTTTACTCTCCTATTGAAATTAGTGGTTGAGGTTAGAGTTGAGTGACCTTTGGAATTAGTGTCATATAAAAAAGTAAAACATTCTGGTTTATATTTTTGTCTCGACTCAGAAAAGTTTGATATTTTTTCCATGGCATACAAAGTTCCTAATGTCCTCCCACCAAAGCATACATGCATCTAATGAATGATATTTTTGTCACTGTTATTTTACTAAAAGATACAGAAATTTCTAAAATTGATTTTGCAACATTCAGGTCCTCTTTTCTTTTTTTCTCACTTAGTCTATCACAATTCTTTGCAGAGGCTGACAGCCAGACCACCCACTTGCTTTCAGGAGCCTTTTTTTCTGGATAAGAAATTTCACACCCTGGAAACCAAAAAAATTCATTGAGGTCTGATGACATCACACTGAAAGTTTGCATTTAGAAGAGAGATAATAACCCTAAGAGCTCATCCCTGAGAGAAGAATGCATCTGAATTACATTTTACAAAACAATGTCCTAAAAGGGATTGCATTCTCCTATTTTAATTAAGGAGGTTACAATGTTTCAATTTATTTATGCTCCTAATCAAGATAGATTGAATAGAAATTAAGTATTTTGACTTTTCTTAAAAATAAAAATCAAGAGATTGCTGGCAGAGATAAGACATTTTTCATAGTTGATTCAGATTTTTCAGAAAGTTCTTTTTAAGTAGAAGTTCATGCTCAGAGCAGATTAGTTACTAACCTTAGTTTAAGCGTGTTGTAAAACTCCCTTTATATCAGTGGTAACAATTTAGCCTATGATAAGCTTCTTTAAAATCCCTATCTAATGTCAATCAGCCAGGAGGATAAACTTTTCTGCAGGAGATTCTCTTTTCCATAACATTTTATTAACCTGAAGAGACACATGGAGCAGACTGCTAATGGTTGGAGTCACATAAAAATCAAGTTCAATTATTTGAAAGAATACTTGCTATTTATTTTGTAATATTGTATGTAAGACTATCAACCTGACCCTACAGAATGAGGCTGAGAAACTTCGCTTCCCCGCTCCTTGACCACCACATGTGGTGCCAAACTTCCATATTAAAGAGTCCTGATGATCTCTTTTCCCCCATGGACAACACACTCCACAAATGGTTTCAGTAGGTCTAATAGGCCTATTTTTATTTAATATTATTTTATTTAATTTTATTTAATTTTATTTAATTTTATTTAATAAGGGAAGTGAAAATTGGCCCTGTTATTCATCAGCTAGAAATCTTTTCAAGCACACTTATTTTGTTTTCACTAGTTCTTTATTGTTTGCTCCTTTTCCTCACTTCGAAGTCAGTGCCAGAGGGTGGCAAGTTCCTGTTATTGTGTGTTCCCGTACACAAGAGTAGATGTGAATATGTGTTTACTGGCTAAAGTGGCAGAATTGTGTTGCAAATGCAGCCTTATAATTCAAATGGAAGGAGCATCTCTCTGCTTAAACTAGCTCAAATATTCATGGCATAAGAAATTTTGTAAGGTGCTTAAAATGTGTGTATACTGTATATACTTAACTTGGGAAGATGTTCTCTGTGTAATCCCTGCAATTAACAAGGACTCTGCTGTTCTTCAAATACGAAAGTAAGGAATAAATGAAAGAATCAAAACCATAGTCAATTTAGATCTCAAGATCGAAGAAAAGATTGCTTTTTGTTGCCCTGATTTTTTCAGCCTTCTCTTCTGTTTCACAGTTTCATGTTTTGGGTTCTTTCTCACGCTCTGGTCTGTAAACACTAGCAAATATTTATCATAACTTCAAGGTAGTTTACATTCTTTGTCGTAGAGATATGGACAGATGATGGACAGTTGTCTTGACCAATGGGATGGGGAGAGGTGTCAACCTTCTCCCCCAATCCCTGGCCTTTTTAAAGATACTATATATTGGAGTCAGACTTTCAAATAAAGTAGAGTTTTAGTTCATGCCTTCTGATCAAAGTGTGAGTGTGTGTTTGTGTGTGTGTGACGAACTGCGTCATCTGGTGACCCCGACGTGAGCTTTTATTTACTATTGCATTTGTAATTCATACTGTAAGGATGGTAAGTGAAATTTTGCCTTGTACAAAATAAGAACCCAAGATCTAGACATTGGATTGCCTTTCAGTCTGCTGATGAAGTGAAAATACAAATACTACAGACATCTAAACCTAGCAGAAGAAATACAGCCTATGATTTTATGTATTAAAATTAACTGTTATTTGAAACACTTAAAACTTTAATTTGGCAAGTAAACTGTCCCCTTCTCCCTATCAAATTATCATTTTAAATATGTGTATTGAGAAAGTACATTTTTAGGATTTTTATTCAACCTTTACTATCAACAGCACTGAGTTACAAGCAGTACTATTGATTCTTGGTCCTTTCCTTTATTAGTTTTATTTATAAGATCATTATTTCATAATCTTACATGTGAGGGCGTGACAATATTTTTTCTTGTCAACATCTGGGTATCTAAGCAGGGAAATGAGGAAGCAGCAGAAATTATATTTTTAGAACAAAAGCTGTGGTTGCAAAATCTTGTTTGATTTTCTAGTTAAAATTGCATGCATATTGCAAAGAAGAATTTACCATTTCAAAGATAAGGTATGTTTCCAATGCTCTCAAGGTGACTTTTTTTTAAAACTAAATTTCCATAGTTTGACTTAATTAAAAAAACCCAAAAATATGCCCACCCTAATTTAGAATGAGATGTCTAACAACACCTCTTTATTCTTTGTTTTGCATATTAAGTTTGAGGCAGATAGACGTGCCTTTATCATCACCATTAATTCATTTGGCACCGAGCTGAGCAAAGATGATCGAGAGAAGCTGTACCCAACCTGTGGAAAACTTTATCCAGAAGGCTTACACCTGTTGGCCAATGCAGATGACTACGATCAAGTGACGTGTGTTGCAGAGTACTATGCAGTATGTAAACTAATTTATTAAAACAAAAAAGCCAAACTACAAATACTTAATTAACATCTCCTAGCATTAGCAAAATTTTGAAGACTATACAAGTAAGTTCAAAGAATTTTTGAGAGAGGCAAAAAATCAGCAGAGGTACTAAAGTTCCCATAAAAATATGTATGGGATCAAAGACTTCTGATACGAAGAGATAAGGTTAAGATAAGACATTATTACATTAGTTCCTCTTACAAGGACATTTAAGTAAGACCAAATCACACCCTAGTAAATAAAACCCTTCCTACTCCATTAACTGTCCCCAAGCTGAGTTTCACTTCATTGCTGCTGCCTCCAAGATTTTGGAGCATAGCCATACAGCATTTTAAACTGTATGAGCTAACCAAACAATTCATGTCACAGATTAGTCAAACCTGATTTATTGACAGTATACCATAAAAATTCCCTTCAGAAAAGTTTTCTCTGAATCACTAACTGATTCAAAGAAGTAGATGAAAATGTTAATATTGATGCAAATAGCGCTGTTATTAAGAATTAGTTAATCTGGAACACTTGATCTATGAATTAACTGTTGTACTCTGTCTAACTATAATATTTAAGCTACCTCTAAGTAGGTACACAGAAAATGTCCGGTCTATTGCTTTTTCCACAAAAAGCCCCACAAAGGTGGAGCTGCGCATCTGCTCCTATGCCTAACCAAAACATTTTAATCATGAGTTACCATGTCAATGAGGTATGGAACAAGACTGTTCATGAGATGGTGGGTTATTTAGATGAATTTGGGACCATTGTAGTAGACCTCTACACTCCTACTTTAAGGGAAAAACAAACCAAACACACAGAGAAGGAAATTAGACAGAAACTAACACCTAAGAAATCAAGTCAAATGTATCTGCACAGGATATTCCAGGATGACAAATCAGAATAATGGATTTGGATATAACATTAATGCAGGTAAAGCAAATCCAGCTGACTCCTGGAAATAAAAGGAGCAACCATGTGATGATCAGAGTTCAGCGTTTTGGCTCCCTTTAGAGCTCTGGCTCTGATGGATACTATTTGTACAAGAAGTTCAGTGCTCTCTGTCCAAAGAAGTGAAAGGTCACATGTCATTCTACAATAAGGCTCTTCTACTGCCTTCACGAAATTGCATTAAATTATTGGAAATGATGATAAGAATACAAGAATAAATGTGATTTTTCTTTCTTTTGCTGACAATATGCTTTTAACTTCTGATTTATGTAGAAGTGTATCTATACAGGAGATCTTCTATACAGAAAGATTACTTAACAAAGATTAATTTGTAAAGTAATGTAAGGTGTCTGTGCTGCACAGAATGCAAAAGTACCTTATTTCCATGGAACGGTTGTCTGTGCTTTTAGGAATACAAGGCTGTGTTTGAAGGTGTAGGGAGTGGCACTGGAGAAAAGACACTGGAAGACGCATTTTTTGAACATGAGGTAAAACTTCTAACCTTAAAATACAAAAGTGAATGTTACTTACATGGTATAATAATTGAAACACAAATGAGGTACCAGGTTTTTGATTCTACTGTACTGCTTTCTATTCAAGAATAATGGATTTTCTACAGCTGTCAACATTTGGCTGAATCAAAATAGAAGGATTTACCTTTTTAAGTAAAATTAATCCTATAACATTCTTCTGAAGACTCTTTATAGAGCTATCAGTCCTGATAGCCTATCCAAAAGCCATCTCATAAACACCATTTAATGAAATTTCTTTTGAGTAATCTACTAGAGAAAATATTTCACCAGTCTTTTATTTCCTGTAATATTACTGTAGTCTATTACCAAAATTAATCCACAGATGACATTTCAATTACATTGATACTCAAGAGATTGCTAAATATAAAATCATATTTGCAAAGCTGCAAGAAATCTTGATCATAAAAGCTACTATATAAAAATCCCATTCACCTTCCTTGATATTTTATCATAACACTTGTTTCATCTTTTATACAGGTAAAGCTGAATGTGCTTGCATTCAACAACCAGTTTCATTTTGGAGTATTTTATGCCTATGTGAAGTTAAAGGAACAAGAATGCAGGAATATTGTATGGATTGCCGAATGCATTTCTCAGAGACATAGAACCAAAATTAACAACTACATTCCAATCTTTTAAATCTGAGATCTATAATGCTTGAAAAAAATTCATCATTTCATAGAAAAGAAGAAAAAAATCTTATTTCAAAAATTAACTCATCAGATTTCAAAAATTGCATTAATGAGCCTCTTTACATACATCAGTGTAGGAAAAAAAGTAATGCAATTGGAGATAGGAGTGCTTCATAAGGAAATACCAATGAATTTATTCACAAATTTGTTGGTATATTTGTTCTCCACTGTGCCTGTTTTAATTTAATTGATCAATAAAAACTTCCTGCAAGGTCTTGCGTATATATTCTTTCTCTTTTGTGGAACCAAGGTTTGTACCAATGACATTTGAAAAGCTCTTTAATGGCTTTTTTTTTTTTTAATTAATGTTTTTCTTAAACGGCCAATTAAACCACTACTATCTCACAGGGTTTGTCTCATGGCACATGGATTTTATGAAGGACTTAATACACAAATCAGAGAGAAACTCTGAGATTGCCCTTAACAAATCTGAAGGGGGAGCTTCCTGAACTTAACTGTGAAGCCTCTCTGCAACTAAATGTAAATAAGTAACTTCAGTGTCATTAATATCTCTTTGTTTCTTCCTTTATGGTCAAATGAGGAGCACCCTAAGTGTCAAACAATGGGGGTCTGATCTACAGCAATAAAAATATCCCCTCCCAGCGCACCAAAGAATTGTCTTTATGTATGCACTAGGGAAGATTATGAAACGTGAATGAAAATGCTAACCAAGTCTGTATCAGTTTTACATCAGACACAAACAACACCAGCTCTGAGCTATTTGAGGACCTGAGGATCAGTAACTAAAAATAGAGGGAACAGTCAAAGCCAGATTGTAGCAGGACAAGATTAATTCTGTCAAAGAAAAAGGGGGGATTTTGAAAGCTTTATCAACATTCTGCCTTCCTATTCTATTCAAAGAATTTGCCCTTTTATCTTTCAAGCAGGTCATAACTTGATTTTCTGCAGGACTTCTCAGTTTCAGGCTGCACAACAGCAAATCTCACCCTTCAGCTGCCTGTTCCTCCAGTAAATATGATACAGAAATACAATCCATTTCCTGCTGAGAAGACAAAAAAAACCAACAAAAAAAACCAACCAAACAAAAAAAAAATCTGATGTCAACACCTCAGAATTATGGAAAACATTCATGCATCATAGTTTTAAAAACTGAGAGATAATATAGCTCTCTCTTTAATATGTAAATATGCACATGCATTCATACATAAAAAGTAATAAACTTTGTGAGTTTTTTACAAAACCACACTTCTTGAACTGCAAATAACACCAAAGGGCCATATCCCAGAACATCCTATACTCATTTAATGCAGAATTGAGATGATTTTAATACTTTGCTTTATTGTGAATACCAGACAACCTTATTTTATTACTTAAAAAATTATTACTTTATTACTTTCATAGTTTATTTTAGAAATAATTTAGGAGGAATTTAGAAAAACTGACTAAAAATTAAGAAGTGTATAAGAGAAGAATACAAGTCTTATTTCTATATCAAGGCATATATCTTTAGTAGATCCAGCAATTCAGACAACAATAAAAAGAAACAAAAAAACCAGAATGTATTTCTGAGTCTAATCTGTGATCGGTGCTTTCCTATACCACAAACTGTATCACAAATTATTTCACAAACTGCCATGGAGAAAGCAATATAAAACATTGCCACAAATTTGTAGATTTTTCTATAGCTGCATTAAAATTACATGAAATTCTATATTTGCATTTAAAAAATGTTGGGAGCAGAAGAATAACAAAATCAACTGGTCTGGGACACAGAAACTTAATTAATACAATTCAGCACAGTGCATGAATACTTTTTCTGTACTGATAAATAAGGCCTCCTTACTCCAACAAAACAAATGAGCTGACTTTCTGCCAAGAATTTTCTGAAGTGATTTGAAGGGGAAAGAATCTGCTCTCCACCCTAAATCATTCTGTGCCAGGGAAGATATGCAGCTGCTGTTGCTACAGTCTGGATACTGTTGGCTCAGAAAGAAGTGAGCAGGAATTGCAGCTTTCATGACTGTATTGTCAGCAGAACTGGTCTTTAGACTATGGAAAGGGCAGCATCAGTTTTGACTGATGCTTTTTTCAAAACAAATGCGTAGATATTTGCCAAATGAGGACAGGATGTAACAAACCTCAATTATATTCAATTCAAGGACAAACAAGCTAGGACTTTAAACTTTTAACTCCTCAAAATCTATGTTTTTCTATAAATATTATAATTTACATTACTCCCTTGTTAGTAAAATAGTCTTCATGCTGGTGTATATATAAATATAAATCTATAGATCTATACATCTATAAATATAAATACAGATGTATATATATATAATATATATTTATATATATATAAATATACAATCATAAAGTTTGCAGAATTGGAAGGAACCCAATATCATCTCTATCAGGATCTTATAGTGCAAGTTCAGATCACAGAATCACTACCAAGGGCATCATTAACTTCTTGATGGTAATGTCAACCCATAACATAGGGCAAAAGGAAGCAGCCATATTTCATCTCCTCCCTTTCATGGGTCAATAAGAACTTGTGTTCGCACTCTTTAATGGTTAGCCATTATCCAGAGAAACTTGTTCAGTACGATTATGGTGACTATGTCCCCTGGGCTGCATCTTTAATGAGAGATGGAGAGCAGGACCAGGAATGAGTTCCTGGTAGGCCTTGAGAGCTGTGAATCTTTCTTTGCCATCTTTGCCCGAGCTGTCGCTCAGGTTTGATGTGCTTGCCATCTGCTCACAAACAGCTGGGCAGCACAGAATTGTGGATGGACCAGGCTGCGGTGTTTGAAGCACTTCCCATGCCCAATCCCTCCTTCCTGCATGAATTACTGTGTTAGCTACATTTCTTAAGGACTGAAGATTTATAGGATGAATCATATCAGCATGTGGTCATAAGACTTTCTCTGGACTCACAGTCAGCTGACAATAGTAGAATCTCTTGTACTGGTTCTGTCAATTCCAGCATGACTTTCAGGAAACACCAAAAACAATCTAGAGACAGCTGGCCAGTGTTTGGATTTGCATCAGATTTATAAAGCTGTTATGATGAATATTACCATAATAAGAAATTAAACAAGAAATAAGACAAATCCATTGATTTGCTGGACAGCTAGATTGATTTACTGAGGAATGTGAAGAAAAATTGTAATATAAATCATGGAAAAAAAAAGTGATAAATGGCAATAATATCTACTAGGCAGTTAAAACACTTTACATGACACAGAACGTCTTCTCAAACAAACAGAAATCATTCACTATGTTGGAATGTCTCCCAAATGACAAAGAAAAAGCAAAAAAAAATGTGATTCAAGAAATAAAAAGACAAAGCTCTCAAAGAGAAAAAAAAATTATATTGATGACACACTAAGAGAAATATTTGACAATTTGGAATTCATACTTATTTTGTTGAGCATTACTTAGGAAAAATGTATTCTCTGGAAGTTAATTACATGTTCTAACTTGCTACTTATGACATGTAACAGCAAACCAGACTGACTGAAAAGGAACAGGTAGAACTTTCAAGGTCCTTGATAATAGCTGTATTTTTTTTCCAATCCAGAAAAAGTACACATTCTTATGTAATTAATATTATATTGAAAATGTATATACTCTTTTTCCTTTGTGTCTCATTGCTTTCTGAAACTTCTGCTTTGCTATATAAACATGCATGTACCCACACACACACATACACGTGTGCATCAACTACAGAATTTTCTAGTGACTCACATACCTGCAGGAAACTGAGAGCAACTACTGGGTAAATCAATCTAGGGCAATTTAAAAGTTGTTCCTTCCTTTTTTTTTACCAGTGAAAAACAATAAAATATTTGAAATATTTGTAATAAATTAATTGAAGCCAAATAAAGCAAACTCTTTTTGCATTTTCACCTAAACTGATTTAAACTATTTTCTCCATAGCACACAGCACAATAGGTAAATGAGAGCAGTCAAATAATTACAAGCCTACCAGACCTATGAATTTAAGGTCATAAAAATTCTTTATACTTACAACAATGTTTCAGCCAAGTTCAATTGAATCCCATAACAGTGTTGCTTGCAACCCCTGGCCATAAGCCAAAAAACCCAAACTAGTTTGAGAATGGTAGAATTTGAGGACAAAAGCTGTCTCTTATCTGGACAAACTAAGAAACAACAATAAAACAAGGTCACATATTCATATTGAATTAAAAAATTCAAAAGGTTGAAATCATGCTTTTAAAAATCTTCCCCCTCAAGCAGACCTTTGACAGAAATGGCTTCATGAAGTGTATATATGTATATATATATTTTTTTTTTACCAAAAGACATGATAGAACCATCATAACTGTTACAAAACCAAAACCAGTGTTTTGTCTATCATATGTTACATGAAGAGGGAGTACTAACACTGTTGGAAATGTGCAGAAGCCAAAGAAACCAAAACAAAACAGATGAAGCTTATTTATAGCAAATACTAGGATTTTCATGGATGCAAGAAAACCACAAACAAATTTGAAATTAGTCTAAATAATATGTTGTAAAACATATAAAAATATATATAAAATTGTTCTATGTCTCAAAAGAAACCCAAAGGACTTAACAAAAGCATATCACTACATACAGCAAAAGCTACTGTAGGTGATAGTCCTTTGGGAATAAGTGACGATGCTTCAACTGAGTTCAGTGGGAGCAGGGTTAGAGCCTCTGGGTGAATAAATGGCTGTGTTTGTGCTAGCTGTATTCACAAGGTTTATGTGAAGAACCTGAATCTGTCCTTCAAACTACTCAGTGTGGCAGTGTGCTGCCCAGTGTCCTGCAGCAGCCAGGATGCTGCGACAAACATTGTGCCAGGTAGTACCAACATGGTCACTGTGCCCAGCACAGGTCACAGCAGACTGAGCAGCTGACTGGAAAAGATAACATTTTCTTAGAACCCTTAGATGAATTCATGCGGATGACCCCTCTTTGGCAGGAGACCATAGCTGAGAAGTTTTGCAAACATTATTATCGCCACTTGCCTCTCTGGTGTCCATGGTCTACAACAGAGAGCTTCTGAGTGGGTGCACTTCAGCTCAGATCCAGAGGTTTGATCATCTGACTAATTAATCAAACTTTTAAAATTTAGTTTATGAGATCCAGCTGTATGTATGCTCCTAATTTTGCTTAAATAAATATGCAGAAACCAAATGGGGAAAGCCACTGAAACCAGGGAAGGCCACTGCTTTAAAGTGCTACTAAAAGTGACTGTGTAAAATAATGTCATGACTTCAATATCAAAGTCTTATTTCTGTCATTCCAAAGCAAAGAATCTGTCATTTGAAGGTGTGAGCTTTAATATTTTTCTCTTAAAACCAGCAGTAACCGTTTACAACCTCCATCATGGCAGCAAGGCTGTCACTCTGAATGTCATCACAGCACTGTAACTTTTTTCTTTTATGGTTTTTAGATCAGTCCTTGCAACTGAATCATGACAAATGATACAGTTTGTAATTTCATCTCTCAGGATTTTACCCTCACCAGAGCACAAGCCAAGTCTTGCATTAAAACAAACCTGTGCCAAAAGTATTAACGCACAAATCAAAATGCCAGCCTTTCCAATCAGTCCTACTTGTTCTAATCCCATGTGCCCTACATGCTATTTTATCTAAGTCTCTTGCAAATCAAGTGTTTCATTGCACAAAGCTTCAAGAAGTGTGGGCCAGACCTTGAACAAACATTCCATCTAGATGGCCAGTCTTATTCTTGAAGTGGGCAGTGCCATATTTCTTGGAATTAACTAAAAGAAAAAAAAAAGTTACTAAACCAGATCATAGCCATTTATTAAAAAAAATAAAACTCCACAGTTCGCATACTGTGAACTCTACAGCCCTGAACTCTCTTGTAGATTTGAGACCTGGCAGGGAAAACAGGAGAGTGAATGGGAAATCAAGAATCTAGAAAGTTCATTCTTATCCTTATTGCTTATGCAAGTTGCTGTATTTCATATCCACAGAACTATGGGTGTGCATGGATAGAATATGCATTTTTAGGGTTGGGATATTTATATGTCTACAAACTTCTTAAGTACTGCATACAGAATTAATCTCAGAAGCTCCTTTAGAAGTCCCCAGGACTTTAAACTCCAAAACAAAATCACTGCTATGAGTAATTTCATATTGTTCTTAAATATCACCCAAAGAACGGAATCAGACATTATTTGTTCCTACGGGGGACTTACACAACACACATCACCTGGTGATCTATATTTCTATGGCAGTGAATTGCCATTTTATGAAATATAACAGACTGGTTTTTTTAATGGCAGCTCAGAACCATGCAGCTGCCTCATTTTTCAGTGTGAAATACACAAATCTGGTTTAATATCCCAAAGTATTTTTGAGCAAAACCCCTAATGCTGAAGAGTTTACTGTAATTAGTTGTAACTACGGCTGTACATTCTAGAAAGGGTGGGTGCAGGATTTTAAAGTAGTGACAGCAACCACAAAGGTACAGGATAGATATATGTATAATTTTAATCAGCATTACCTTAATGAGGGTTAGATTAGCTTTAGCCAGCTGCTGCTTTTGTTCAAATGTTAAGATTGATAACATGGGGAATGAACCATTTGAGCAGAATGAGAGGACAAAGTCGAATCAGATCTCTGCCTTCTTTCAGGTATAAGATATTGCAAGATTTTTTCTTCTACTTAGCTTTGAGCTCTTAGGGAATAAAAGTTATAATCCAGCTCCTCATAAACAATGAGCCTCTGAAATGCAGCAGACAAAACTTATTTACCAAACAATACTCACTTGTATTCAAATGAAGTGATAGCAATTGGAATGTAAACACTTTAAAATATGTTCTACTCTTCTATTTCACTTACAAAATAGTTGAGATAAGTAAGTATGTCGGTATGTTTTAATTTGTATCACAATGCCTATAGGTCATAATCAACACATTAAGTCCTTTGATCCACTATCAAAGCACACAAACTAAGAGCTAAAAACTGTCAGGTACACTTTACAGGGTGCCAATACATTAATAGGCACCGTCTGAAGAGCTTAAGCAGATCAAAATGTATCCTGCAGTCAAGTGAGCAGAGAGATATATCGCTGATCAACGGCAGAAGCTAAGCTCGGAGCACAGCCACTGTACTTCTCAGGAGTGTAAGTGGGCTATCCAATTCTGGAACAGAAGGCTGCTCCTAGGGGTAGATGCCAACAACTACATTAACTTATCAATTAAATCCCTCAGCAGGGAGATCTTGGGATTGGTCTGTGCTGCCAGAACCACTTATTTATCTATAGCCAACAGTGAAAGAGCTGAAATAGTTTTGGCAGTCTGATGAACAACCCAAGCTCAGTGAAACGTCCTAACCAGCATAACTTAGAGGCATGAACTTGCAAGCCTGAGACATTGGAAACCAGGTGAAAGTGAGCCCTGAAACCAACTCAGTTTAGGTCTCCAGACTTTTTGCAAACGTACACAGTGACTCTGCATGACAGGAAACAACTTGAAGTTGCACCAGTTCCTGCTTTTATGTGAGTTTAAGCAACTTATTCACTAGTTTGTTCAGACTGAGACAGGCAAAAGACAGGCAGAAATCCTGCAAACCAATTGGAAAATTTTAAAGTGAAAATGACAGGTGAATGTGGATATTTTGCAGAGTCAGAGGCAGAACAAGGCTTGTTTGGAGCAATTTTAGATTCAGATGCTGCAAGCATGACAGAGTTATGATTTCAGTGCCAAAGTCCTAATTGGTTTAAGCCCTATAAACAAAATAGAGTGGAAAAATATTAACACATTTGTGCTGGTGGATCAAAGAACAGACAGATTTCCCAAGGCCACATTGGGAAGAGACAAGAGCTGAGTGCACATTTCTCAAGTCTTAGCTCAGCATTTCCATAAGGTTCTTTTAGTCCAATTCCCCACTAAGAGTAGGTCAAATTATCATCAAAGATAACTACCCTGAACAGACTCTGTTTTCTCTTTCGTTGTGCTCAACTACCTAAACAAGCTGAGCCTCTCCTTGTAGATCACATTTTCTAGATATCCGATAAAATCTGTTTGTTTGCTCTGGACTCTTTCCAATTCGTACACATCTTCTGAAGTGCACCAATTAAGATCAGTTTTGGGCACAGCACCAAGCATGTTAATGAGAATGATGATTATTAAAAATTATCTCGAAACATTTCAGTTTGTGCACTTGCAATGTACACAAATAAGCAGAAGGAAAAATAAATAAAACTCTTTGGAATGTTAGTTCTCTCTAAAGAGTTCTATCACCTACTCAAGGATGCTGGTAAACAAGGTCAGATCATTATTCAGACAGTATTTGAAATTACAGAAAGAAAAATAACTGACATATTTTGGCAAAGACCCACAGCAACCAGAATGGGGACAACAATCTGACTCCACTGAAAGAAAAAGTTAGACAGTTTGTCTCTACAGAATTAGAAATTCAGAAATATATAGACTGATACCAAAACCTGTAATAAAAAATGAAAAATTAAAATGACCTAATCTTACGGTACTGTGACACCAGTTCTAAGGTGTCTAACTTTATAGCAGTATTGCTTGAAGACAATACTGTATTTGTCTAATGTAAAGTATTTGAGTAATTTGAGTAAAAAAAATAAGCTGTTTTTCAGGAGGAATCTGCTACCATATACAAGGGTAATGCTAGCTGCATAGGATGATTTTTACAAGATAAGGAGTAGTGCAGACAGAGTCATATTTTGTCCAAACGTGTTTGGGTGCAGTTTGTCCTTGGCTAAGAAAAATGATCCTCACACTCAGACCAATGACTCTCTATCGCTAACACAGCAGTTTATGAAACCTAACATAACTAATACCAAAATTTAGGAAAAATAATCTATCAGTTCCCTGCTAATAGGATCCACCAACTTAATACAAGTTTTGACAGTTTGAAATGGCCATGTATACATATTTACATTCATAGTGAAGGATACAGTTGCTCTCTTGCCTGGCACAGTCAGGAATGGTCTTCTATTCTTAGGATAAAAAAATACTCAACACTGAAGGGATCGTATCTCAGAAACAAGGCAAGACATCAGTAAAGTTCTTGCTAAGCTGGAAAATACATTGTTCTGTGGCCAATACAATTTTCTCTCAAGATGAAACTTAAGTTGTGAAGCAAAAGCAGAAACACTATTTATCTTCTTAAAGCAATAGCAAAGACTGTTTACCTATTCCCTACATAAAATATTCAGATATCCACAGCCTACACAAAGATGAGTTATCATTATCAATAGGCAAAAATACAGTGGGGGTTGTTTTTTGTCACACTAACACAATAATGTGTTCCCACTTTATTTCAGGCTGCAAGCCACGTGAAGTTACTTAATGACCTGCTTTCAAGCTGTAAGTGGAAAAGCAATGGAAAATTAGATTTATCGTAATTTGTGCCCTTTCTGTCTCAAAGAGAGCACTGGGAAAAAGTAAACTGAAAAATGTATGCAACTCATGGAAGGTATAATGCTTGATGTATTTAAACTTAATTACTCTTTCTGGCTTTTGAAAGCCTTGTTGGCTTTTGAAAGCTAGATGCTCATGAATTATACTACCTTGTCAGAGAGAAATACATTAGTGAGAAAAAGCACTCTGGCAAAAGCACAGAAAGAAAAAAAAATGGAATAAACTAATTTTGTGTTAAAACTGTAATTAAAAAAAAATCCAAGACACTATTGCTGCACATCTTGCTAATTACTTATAGAAGTTTTCATAAAATTGTCAACATTTCCTACCATCAAGTGGATTACACATATCAGAGAAACTGCAACCAGTCAGTTTACTAGTCAGATTTAAGTCAGTTCTTTTCCTCAATATGTGAAGGACTGAGCTCTGGAAAAACTCGCTACACACTGACTTTGCCTGATCCCTTTACGCTTGTACTACAATCTCCTAACAGTGATTTTCAGAAGTTGGTGGTTTGTTTTGATTTGTTTTGCATTGCTTTGTTTTATTTTTAATTATGAGAGAAAAACAACAACAATTTTAGAATTTTATATGGCAGATTTTGCAATAAACCATACAGAAAAACAATATATTAAACTCAAGTAGACATTTTGGGCCAGCAGTACAGGAAAACAGCCCTTTCATAATGAAAATACTGACAATGCTAAAGGCCAGAAGAGATTTTAATAACTGACCATCATGGGAAAAAGAGTCAATTCCACTGCCTAATGATTAAATAATTAAGCTCCTTCACAAAGATCATTTGACTTGAGTCTTCTGACTGACGCCTGTCCAGCTTTGTCAGTTATGTTTGTCACAAATAAAAAAAAAAAAATCACATTGGCTGCAACTCAGTTTTGTTACCAATTGTTTGTTTGCAGGTATTTCAGTATATTAAAAATTACAGTGAAACTTTAGAATCCACATATATATACATGTATACATAAAAGTTATAGTAGACCTGTATGTTCAAGCTTTGCTTTTTGAAAGAAAGCATTTCAAAATGCCTTCTCATTCCCATTAGAATGTAATTCAGATTGACTGAAAATGCAATTACAAGTTCTTAGCTGCTGTCCAAGTTTTGTGTTTGCTGTTTGGCCACTGTCAGTGCAGCAGGCGCAGCTGCTGAATAATAAAAGCAATACCTTGGAAACAGCAAAGGCTAAGTATGTGGATCACTCTCATGTATAACGTTTTAGGAAAAAAATCCAATTCAGTTGCTACCATAGGGTAATGTAATGGAACAAGGATAAATTTCCATATCTTTGCAGAAAGCCCAAACAGTTGTTTGGTAGAATTGAACTATTTCAGAATAGTTTCTGAATTATTATTATTATTTCTGTATTATTATTCTGCCTCAAATGGAATATTATTTATGCAGAAATATGTACACTTTCTTCTGCTTTTTTTACCATTTCTCTTTCAAATAGTGTCTGATCTCAAACCTTCAGGAGTGTATAACATCACTCATATTCAAGGTGACTTACCATCAAAAAAATTACATATCCAAAATCATTTGAGTTCTTGCTTTGTTACTACATTAATATTTTATCCCTCCCATTTCTTTCAGTTCCTTACTTCTTTAGTTTTGTTAACTAATTTTCTTTGTATTTTCTTTTATAAAATAGGTAAGAAATGAACTTGTATACCAAGAAAAATAAAAAAAAATTGGTCTGTGACACTCCTCACTATGGCAAGACTAGCATGCTCCTTAGAAAAGTGAGTGTGCTACATTTTGGGAATGAGGGGAGGAAAAAAAATATTTGAGGAAGGCAAGTTAACTCTCTCCTCCTAAATGAAGTTTTTAATTTAATTAATAATAAAATCTTTATCATAGGGGAACTTGCTAAGTCACATTTTTATATTATAATAAATATTCAGAGTAAGTTAAAATATTATAGCACTGTCAAATAAACTGTTATTTTACCCTAAGTAAGTATCCAGACACTTCACTGTATATTGCTGGAAACCCACTTTTTTAATATTGTGCTGACTTAAATAGAATAATCAACTGTGTGAAAAGAACTACATCAGTCAATATACCTTTCTTTCCTACTAATTTCTTTTGGAAACAGGGATGAAAATGAGTCATGTTTTTAGGGTTCAAAAAATTTTTTTTGTAGGTAAAACCGTTGTTTAACATAATCCATGCAAATACCGCTCCATCTAGTAAATCATTTCTTCCTGAATACCAAAGCAGTATTTTCTTTAAATTCTAGACGGGAAAAATAACGCACTTGAAGAAGAACTGTGCTGGATTGTATTTCATTGTTATATGTTACAGACTGTTTCTCCCTCAGGAATAGCTAGAATTGTCAGCAGGAATAATAATGACAATGATAAATATAATGGTTATAATAATAACAATTTACACTACATGAATGTTCTGATTTCTGTCATTCAAAAAATTCCATCCTCCATCACCTTTCTCCTTTCAACCCTGCTTTCATTTTTCTCTCACCTATAATCCACTCAAATTAAGAAAACTGATACATAGTACTATTTTCTGAAAATAGGAACCATCCTGGAGGCCATATTCATAAAGGAGATGTTTTGTGCACAGTTCTGTAATTCACTCAGTACTTGGTAGAAAGCCAAAGAAGAGTCCTACAGCTCACACACAGAGATGTGCAAGATAGGATTCACCCTTTAAAAACACAACTGATCTATTTGGGCATACCTCCCATGTGTATCTTCCACATATCCACATATATCTTCTGCATACCTTTGCCTGTAGGAATCTCTGCACGTGAAAATTCAGAAGTAAGCCTCTTCAAGGTCTTACATCAGACAGAAATAGCTATGGAAAATCCTATGTTTTTTAAACTAAAATTTATGGATTTATACTCATGGCAGAAGCTCTTTTCCCTCTGCTATACCTCAAACAGCTGAGCAGGAAATACAGACTTAGACTTAGTTGGATTACTTGTGACATTGCCAATATTTTAGTGACCATGTAGCAAACTGGCCCGCCAAAGCAACAGATGTCATCTAATTGAAGGCAGAAGACACAAAAAAGCACAAAAGCAATTCTACTTCAAATGTGTCTTTTGTCACTCCATCAGATTTGTGCTAACAATTTTATGTGTTAAGCTGAATGTGCAGGATGTAGAAGAAAAATTGTAATGCATTTTTAAAGGCTTTTAAAGAGCAGCACTACACTGATTTCTACAGGAAACATTGATATGTTCTGTATTAATATTTAATTGGTTAAAACTCTCCTGTAAAAGTCATAAGAAAAATGAAGTTTTAAAACCAATCATTTAAAAACATTGCTATTACTCCCATCTATGCCTAAAAGATTTTAAATAGCAAATTACATTTACATAAGTATAAATTTTATATCTCATTTTAAAACACACAACATGCACATATTGCTAGGGAGGTTTTAGTAACAATATGGGGACAACGTGTCATAGCTGCACTAAAGAGACTAATAAGGAAATTCAAAGTGGCAAAGTTAAACATTTCCTAGTTTACTCCGATTACCAGTTTAAACAGTCATGGAAGGAATCGGTTACCAAGATTGACATATTCTACAAAGGAGGTGCATTGTCCTAAAATTGAAATGCATTAAACTGCATTAAACATTGGGATTATTCATAAAGAAATAAACAGTACTGTACTATAAATACATGGCCAAAAAAAAAAGGAATTTCCCAAGCTGTTAAAACACATACATGAATTTATAAGTCTATTTTATTACTAGCATACATACAATACTGTGGTCTAATTTTTCTGTCCAGCTGAGAAAAAGAAAAGAGGATTTTTAGAGAAAAAAAAAAAAGAGTTCTAGGGCTTGAGGAAAAGAAGAGGGGATTTTCAGAGATAAATGACGTACTAAGGCTTGAGAAACAAAAAAGGTCTGCAGGTAAGAATCCAAGAAAGATCACAGAGGCAGGTCAGGAGAAAGCTGAGGTTCAAGATCCTTGCTTTTCCTTATTAAAAAAGAAAGTCATGGAAAGAGTTCTGCACAGAAATTCAATAAGCACACAGTCTATATTAAAGGAAGAGAGAGCTCTCAGCTCTTAAATAAGCATGAACACTACATGAACCACTGTAATGTTAAGATAAGGAATATGTCTCAGAATATGTCTCTATGTCTCAGAAAATACAAATTTGAAGATTTCAATTTCTTCGTTTTTCTCACTAATGCTCAGAGAGGTTCAAGAAAAGACAAAAACAATTTGCAGCTCAAACTAATGACTGACTCTGGTTCACTTAGGCCATGCTCTGACAAAGGACAAACACATTACATTCACTTGATAATTTTCACTTACACAACCTAAATAGGGCAATAAAGGAAAAAGGACATAGAGTTTCTTACAACAACCAAAACCTTGATTCTCTGACTGTGATCTCTAGACCACTACATTTCTCAATCTTTTCAACTGAATGAGCACTTAACATCTGTAAGCAAAACAAATTCAAAAGCCATCTTGTGAGTACTGTCCCAAAGTACTCACAATGACCTTCTTTGAGACACAAGTAAAAATAAAGGTAAAAAAAAATAACCTAATTTTCATTCTCCTCTTCCCTTCTGCTTTTATATATGAGAGAATATGGCTGTGCAGGAATGTCTGGTTTTGACTTGCTTTTTGAGTTTCCTTTTGATGATTTTTATTGACCATCAATTAGCCACAGACTGTGGGCTGCGTAGCATTGCTTTAGGTAGTGCTGCAATTAAATCACATCACTCAGTGAGCACTGGAACTAATGAAGCTTGGTCTCTTAAAGATTTGTTTTTCATGGTTGACTGACTTTGGTGCCTAAGAATGCAAACTCCAACTGAAGCCTTCTCTTATGGTAGGCATTTATAAGGGCTGGCTGGTTTCTTGTTTACTCTTTCCCTGCTCCCTATTCTCCAGTGGTTAATAGTGTGCAATTTAATGATGTAGCTTTTTCTTTGTCTGCAGGCTTTCCAGGGAACATTTACAGAAGCTTTCTACTATATTCTGCCATCTATTTTCTCAAATAAAAAGAATTTATCAGATTTACTAGACATGTTTGAATTTGGTCTGTGAACTCTAAAGAGTTATTATGGAGATTTAAGTGTAATTGCACAGACTTGGTAAACATCCATCTTCCTTCCATGGGAACTGAGGATAAGATAACTTGCCATACTCTGATTTTTTTTCCAAAACTCATTGAAAATTTATTGGTGAGAAAAATTACAAAATATTGCCACTGGAATATGAACAGAATAAACCCAACTATTTGCCTTCCCTTATTTAAATGCCCTCCCCATACTTCACACCTTCTAAACCCTGTTCTCTTCTACTCTCCACCCCAAGATGAGATGCTGTGCTCCTACACTTTTTGACTTACCACTTTTACTGGGACTGGAGTCCCTTATTCTCCACTACCTGTCTCTATACTCATCTCAGGCACCTAAGCAGCATTCAGCTTACTCAATATTTGTGCTCAACCTCAGCCTTGCTTCCAAGCCAGGAGGGCCTGCATACTTCAAAAAAGTAACCCAGTACACAACAAGAGACTTCCAACACTAGCTCAACATTTATCTGCTACAATCTCAAGACAGAAGTGAATTTACATTAATATATTTGATGCTCTTGTCAGTGGGAACACAGTACTTGATTAAAAGATAATTATATTTTAGGTGTCTTTCAAATACATTTCAATATGCTGACATAAAATCTAAGGTTTCTGATTTTAGAGAACACCATGCAGCACCAGACTTAAAGGAAAATTACAACACAATCTCATCACAATATAAAATCACATGTACTGGTTTGTAAATTCCCCTCTCCCCCCACTCCCATACAAATCTAACACTCTGTGTTAAGAAATAGCACAGAAACAACAACCCTTTGACAAGTTGTTTTCATTGTTTTTTAGGATTTGGCACACAAACCTCTAGACTTACAAGAAAAAACAATAAATTGATTGCTGATTAACTAATGTCTCAATGACGACTAACAGATCTGAAAAGCTGACAATATCAAGGTATTGAAATAACTGTATTCATGAATACATTTTGGAAGACGTTTGTACACAAAAACACCACATTTTTTGGAACTGTAGATGAAAATCAATGAGTTTTAACCTCTCAATAATTAATTCGTTCCTTAAAAATTTAAAACTTTTGAATTAACAACTTTTGCTCTTGGAAAAAAGGTGTAGGAAGAATGTCTTTGTAATTCCAAGTTTGTAGACAAAGAAACTAATATTGTCTAAATCCAGAGGCAAGCATTTTTATTGATTTATACTAACTGGAGTAAAGTCTTTTCAATTTTCATTTGAATTATTCCACAATACTGATTTAAAAACCTGCTCATTTTAATGCAGACACCAAATTTTTGTGAGGAATCAAGTTTAATTAGGGGTACCTAAGGTGTTTATTGTTATATACACTACTACATATACAAAAACCTTATATTACAAACTTGAACATGATCATGCCAAATATTGTATACATAATAGAAGAATCTATATCTCCCACCTTAAATGAGAAGCAACATATGCATACCTCTGACAGATGGAAGGGAATAAATAAATAAGAGTAGATAATTGGATGGTGCAGTACCCAAGTTCCATAACTGTTGTGAAACTAGAGACTTTTAATTATACACAGTAAAGAGGGACTAAAGAAGGATTGTACTCTAAGTGTAACATCCAAAAACCCACATAACATAGGGACGAACCCTTATCCTTACTTACCATATAAATAAGATATTTAAGGATGATCTATGTTTAAGGTATAATTTTGCAGACACAAGCATGCATACACATCCAAAATATACATAAACACACTCATTCTGCTTTCAGAACATAACAACCATGGAATCTGAAAGGGCAACTCTGATCAAATGCCAAAAGTGCAGACATTCAGTTGTTACAGTAAGTGCTTATTGTCCTGGAACAGGAGCCAATATTGTGCACTGAAAACCCATTGATTAAAATGTCTGAACTCTGTTGGGAAGCAGGAGCAGAAACGAAAACTTCCCAGGTGTTCTAGCTCATGTTCCCTAGCTGCTGAGTTGTCTCTGCTACACTACTTCAGCGTGCGTCTGCAAAGCTCCATAGAGCTGGCACAAGAAGGATAACCCTGGTCCCAAATCAGACAGCACTAATTGGTCACAGCCTGACTTGGAAGAGAGATTGGTTTGAGTTTAGGAGGGCACAGAACACAGGTTGTTTCAGGCTCTGAGTTCTCCAGTCATGACACTGTAATGCCTGGTGATCACTGCTACCGTGTTTCTCCCTGCTTCTGTCCTTGCTGTAACTTCTGGACTCTATTGATTTCAGATCTTTTCTGTTTTCTGTGCTGGATACTCCTTTAAGCACACTTCCCTGATTCACCCTTCCATGGATCTTCGGTGACGTATTACCCACTGCCTGGACCCCAAAGAAACCAGGCATAAGCCAAATAGTTTTGTGGGGTTTTTTTTTTTGGTGGTTTTTGTTTTGTTGTGTG
>WBMY01011354.1:0-30135 GCA_013397315.1 Donacobius atricapilla
ATTTCAGTGCAGGTCTCCAAGGATGAGGTGTCTGTTGATCAGAGGGGGTCCCCACTGAGATCACTGCAACCTCCAAGGGCACTAATGCTGCTGGGTGGGAAAGCAGGATGGAGAAAAGGAGAGATTCTAAAAAGCCCTGGTGGGCAGAGGGGAGATTAGCTTTCAACCTCTTTAATCTTTTTGTATCATTAAAGAGTTACATGCTCAAGTTTATTTTTCTTGGATGCTAATACAAGCTGGCTTTATATCTGGAGCACTGGTGCGCTCATCTTCAAGGAAACAGAGAGGAGTGCAGTCTGCAGCCTCCCAGCACTTTGTTATACCAACTATTGACACACATGGGAACAGTTGTAACATCAAATAGCACAATTTGTGGGGATATAGTCAATAAATACACATTTAAGGATTAATCTAGGTGAGACCTAAACCATAAGAACATTTCATATTCATAGTGCCTACTGCATATAGATTCAATTAATATCCAATTATGTTTCAATGTTAAAAAAAAAAAGTCCTATAAAGAAGCTATTCCTCACTGTAATAAATCTTTCAGCTCTTAGTTAAATTTCAGTAACACTCAATTTTGTAGCAGACAGAAAAGTGGTTCTAGCTGAAAAAATGGTTCAGGTAAGCTCACCTCAGCCACTACAACATACATTTTATTCTTTGTAGAATAAATTTATCTAAAGATACTCCTTCTCTATACAGCTGAAGCCAAAAGCACTTCCAAAGTGAAATTAAATGTAAAGAGGTCTGGCAAAGTCTAGTGGAGGCAAACTTTATTTGTAAAAGGTTCAGAGGAATGTAACAAAGACAGAAACTATCACGGCATGCAGAAACATGCAAGCTGTGAAGAAAAAGGTTTCTAGTTCAGCCTAACATTTGTACCTGCCTTCCTGCCAGGTTAGGCCGCCTTACACATCAGTAAATGGATGAAAACAAATATTTTCGGTTAGTATTAAAAAGATTAACTCCTTGCTTCCCCTCTGAATTTAGATCATTGTGTCAAACTTCTTTACTGTCAAACCCTGCTACCCACTCCTTTTATTTACATAGATGATAAAAAAACTTTAGCAAACTAGCCCACATATTTTAAAATTATTTTTCAAAATTGTTCTGACAAGTAAATTCTCTCTCCAGCACCAGGTACTAGCTCTTAAAATATGCTGAGTGGTTGGAACTACTGTAGTTTAAACATACATTTGTTTATAGTGCTTGCAGAGCAATGCTTGTACAGACAAGCTAATTAGGCTGATATTTTTGTCCCTTTATTTTTATAATTCCAGTTTTAGGAGCAGAGCATTTGATTTATTGCATGAAGGTATTTTTATAGCCTCAAGTACTACTGCTCTTTAGGACATAAGGAACATCACAGCCCATTTAATTTACACAGGAGATGTTAGTACTATTTAATGGCATGTAAACATTTTATAAGGTAAGCTCAAATAACAGGAGAATTTTTTTTAATATACTTCAGCAAAAAGGTTCACAAATAGATTTTCATTCTACTTTATTGGACCAATCTCTGTTATTGCATCAGAAGTGAATCGAGTTTTAAAAGGTGTTAAGAGTTTTCAATATATTTTGTGACACTGAACAGAATCACAAAGTATACATAAAACAACCAATGCGTGAATTAATTCCAGAACCAATGTAACTGCACACTCTCAAATTATATGTAATTGTCTATGACTTCAAGCAATAAGTGCAATGGACTATAGATAATATTATAATTCTATTTCTTTTCAAACATCATAATTTTACACAATTCTAGATAGAAGCATTTCAAAGATACTTTATCATCATTATTACTATTCCTTCTTCATAATAGGATTTTTAAGGAGTGACAAGATCTTTTTTTAGGCCAATTGATAAAAATTAAAACTACAGTAGATTAAAACAAAAGTACCAAAAAAAGAGAATTTCTTCTTACTAGAAACATTCCCACACGTATTTTTACACCATCGTTACTTCAGTAACATTGTCAGTCATTATTTTCATCTAAATTAAATCATATTCTAGCATTTTATAAATATTAAGATATTCATTTTCTTCAGTATTTGGATCATAAAAAGACAATATAAAGATCAGAACCACTGCCCGTTTTTAAAAGGAAGTTTTGGCTTTTGTTTTTTACAGTTTTACAAGGAAAAGGATGAAGTGGATTGTGGTAGGAATCACTAAAACAAAATCTAGGCAACTTGGATATCACTTCATTGTCCAAATATTTTCATTTTGGGGGAGAAAGGTAAGAAAGTAGCAAATAACTTATATATTTATTGGTGTGACTGTATTTTCTGTTTTTTCTTGTTTTCTGTGTACTGTGCGGGTAAATAAGAGGAAAACTGCAGCCTGTTTTCTGGTGTTTGTTATGAAAATGATGGAAAATCTGTAAATCCCTTATATAGCAAAACATAAGTTGAATAACTATGAAAAAGGAATTCTACTCCAGTCCCATATTGTGCTTTTTTGTAAAGCAGAGGAGATATTATTTCTTGTAAGACTAAGAAAAATGCTTGAAAGTTCTGGTTCTTTCATGGATGCCACGCCCTCCCCAATGGGGATGGTGTCTTTTCAGTTGTTCTGTTGTGCTGTAACATGAGTAAATGCTTTGACTTTGGGAAAACATCCAATAAAGAAAAATATAATCATCTCAGACTGACACAAGGCAAAATGAAATAATTGCGTCAACACCAGTTTGGATTAAACAACTTGCTTAAAAACCTACTTAAGTGAAAGTGCTGTAAATACAAGTGTTGAATATTAACTTTATGAGGCGCTTAACTGCACTGGATTGTAATGAATTATCTAGTTCTAGTGGTGCTTTGACACATTTCAAATGAGAACCATAAGGAGTTAACTTATAGTCTTTAGTGACTTTCAATATATTCAGTGACAATATAAGCTCCCATTCATTTCCCATGACATAGCCATTTTCAATAACATTTCATCATAAAATATATGAGTATTTCTCCACCTAAAAATGTTTCTATTAGATAAAAATACTGGTACAACTTCCATAGGCAACAGTCATCTCATTTTTCAAGTCATTCATTATAGAAATCGCACTAAAATGTATCTGTTCTGCTCTTGGACTCTTCTTGGCAATTATTATGTAGTTTCCTCATTATATGTTTCTTCCACCTGTAAGATTTGTATGTCAGGGACACAAGGACTGTCAAAGCAGAACTTTTCTAGCTGTTCCATTTTCACTGAATAATCAATGCCTATATATGACAATTTAAAGAGAAAATACCGCATAATTTTAATCTCTACACATACTGTGTGCACTTCTCTTGATAACTAAGGAATAAATTGGTGTAGTCTTTAAATCAAAATAATTTTAAATTTATAATAATATCCTACTCTTAGATTTTACAGCATGGAGTATTTTTATGTGGGGATAAGCTGTGCTTTCTTGTTCACCTTTACAAATTAATAACTAAACAATATCGTCCCTCTGCCATCATGCGTGATCTCGCTAAAATACAACTTGTTCTATCATACAAAACTTCCCTATCATGCACCCAGAGAATTGTTACAAAGATGGTCTGAAGGTCTAGTCATGGGAGAAGTCCCAGGTTTAAACTCCGTGGTTGCTCCTTGGCATGGGAAAAGCGCCAGTCTGAATGGCCCAAGGGATTCAGCAGCAGAGCGAGGCAGAGGTGGGAGGCTGGGAGCAGCCCCACTCTGTGGCACAGGGATCAGCCCCCTGGGAAGGCAGTGGAGATGTGTGGCACTCACCCCATCCCCTGCCTTGGCAGCTCCTCCTCAGCTCTGCCCCAGCTGGGGGCTCAGGCAGCCGCTGCCACTGGTTGGAGATGAGCAAACAGGCTCTGCATTCCTTGAGGCAAGGGTCTGCTCCAGGTGTAGGGCTCCAGAGACCTGGTTCTGTATTCCCTGCTCACACAGAGTCATTCTTCATCCTGCAAATAATCCCACTGAAATCAAAACTAAGAGGTTTCAATGAGACTTGAGACTATTCTCATGTTTAAGTGCTTCATTGGATAAATGCCTCCATTCTCATTTCGGACCCTCTCCAACATCCATTGCAATCAGTGGAAGAGATTTCTATTGTCTTCAGAGAGATCAAATTTTATTATTACATGGTCTTGATCCAGATTATGTCCTCAGTGTACAGAACTAGTTGCCTACGTATATATATATATATATGTATATATATATATACACACACACACACCATAAGAAGAATTTTACAGCTGAACATAAAGGTGAATGTCTTTTCTACCCAAATTTTATTGCAAATGTGGAATTCTATCTTATTCCTTTATAAGGTTTTGAAACTATATAAATCTGGATGACGACCAAAAAACCACAAAGACTGCTCATACACTACAAACAAAATTTTGGACCTCAGACATGATTTTAAGTAATTATACCTTCTAGAGAGATTTGAAAATAAGTCATTTACTAATTTTAACTTGTTTAATTTGATATTACTATTCAAATTCATAATTGTTCTAGAATCATTAAAAGTTGGAAGCTGTCCCAAATTGTTGCCGACGTAGTTAAGTAACTTTGCTTTAGTAACTTAGTTGTCCCAAACAGAACAATCATTGTTATTCTAAAATGAGGTCACTATAGATTTTCTGCTCCAAAATAGTTATTTAAAAGCTTGGACACATACAAACATAATGTTATTCACTAAGTGTTTGCATCATACATGCCATTTTTTCATTCATAAATCTCAAAGCAGAGAAAATAATCAGAAATCAATATTCTGCTTTTCAAGTGGCAACTTCAGATAAAGTTTCCAAAAGTTTAGCAGTAAATCAGAGGGAAAAAAAAAGAGGGGAATAAAATCTGAATCCCGAGACTCTGCTTCTATGGCAGCAACACTGCTTCCTCTAGTTTTTTATACATATATAGGTGCATGTGGGATACCTGTTTGGGAAAGAAAACACCTCAAAATAGCCAGTGGCTGTGCCACAGCAGTGGCTGGAGCTTGCTGGTGCTCTTGTTTTGATAAGGTCTGTGCTGCACAGACGTATTGCCAAAGGCTTGTAGGGTAAAATACGTTTCATTACCAGTAGTTATGAGAGCATATCAGTTTATGGGGATGATTGTGCAGGTGGTGGTGAGCGTTATAAATATTTATGCTACTGCGAAGGAAAACTGCCTCCTGAAGGTGTTGGAAAGAGGGTCTCTGTTTTAAAGAAACGTTGAAATCCTTCCTCACCTTTTTAACCTGACTTTAAATCATTGAACAGCCTTTCAGTGTCTATACATCTTCTGGGATTTTTAACAGCAGCAAAAATTGAGCTTTTGGTGTTTCCAAAGCATTCATTGAAAGAAGTCTATGTTAACCCAATGGAAATGACTGATCACCTTATTTGTATAATCCTGTGACAAATCATCACTGGCATAAGATGCAAAAAATACATGTAATAGTTGAGAAATAATTGTAAAGAAATTTTTTTCCATGGAAAGATGCTACTCCCAGATGCTTATTCACATCACTAGTGGTGTTTACACAAGAGACTTTAATTTCCATCTTAAATGTTCTTCCCAAATTGAGCCCAGGTTCCTTTGAAGGAACTTCTTCCTTTACATCTTTTGAGTTTTTAGATTTGCACAGCCAAACCGAATCCAGTGCTTTTGGAGCAAGTTGTAACATGTAAATTTTCAGAAAGATGCAGATAACTTTTTAGACATATTTTTAAATGATCGGGTTTTTTAACCAATGCAGAATCACACTCCTGACTGAAGTTTACATTCTGCTTCAGTGGATTTTAAATGGCAGCATGAGGTCCGCTTAGACACTTTTATTATTTTCTAGTTATTCTCAAACCCTGCAACAACAATGCAGGGAAATGTTGTAACTGAACTCGACATCACAAAAAAAATCAGGAAATGTTTGCAATTTTGGTTCACTATAACTCATTTTAAGAACACAAATTCCCTTTCTTTGTACACATAAATGTCATGTGAGGGGCACATAAAAGTTTAGTCAAAAGGGGCCTATTAAAAGCAACAGTGACATTAAGCATGAGCGAAGAATAAAATGTATAATTTCAGAATCATAAAAGCACATGGTTTCATTAGACTGGCGTGTGGTGGTTCTCCCGTGTCTCAGAAGAGTTGGTATTGATCTGACTATGAAGCTGTGACAATAAAACTGTACTCTATTGACTGCAGCTGCAGGGTCTCCAAATATTATTTATTGAGGCAAGCAGAACAGCAAAGCAAAAGCATTGCCCCAGTAATAAGTGGTAATTGCTGGGAAGTGAAGCATTGCACTCCCTATTGACCCTTGCATCCTGAAATTTCGATGGATTTTATTTAACTCCATTAGGATTGGCATTATCAAATTACATAAACCACATTATAGAACAACCAGCCTCAGCTTAGATCATTGATTTTCGATTATACTGATCTTCCCTACGATTCAGAAGTAGCTTCTATTACCAGTGATATGATATCAATGTTGATCTGTAGGGGTGGAAGTGCTGTTTTATTACAATGAGATAAATGGCGCTGAAGGGAAAAAGTAACTATTCTTCTAGTACATTGGCAGATGAAATTACTCCTGTAAATAAAAGTATTTGTAGACTGAAAATTGGGTAGTTCAAAATTTAGATACATTTTTAAAAGCTCTGATACTTCTTCATTTTGTATTCAAGTCATTAAACCATTTCTGCTATTTTCTCACTGTATAGATCAATGTATTATCAATGATGATGCCAAGTTTCTGGTATCAGACACGTGTTGCCTTTATAAGATAAAATAAAATAAAACTGAATGGAATATGTGCCGACTTAGGCAGCTACCACTGAGCTGTTCATCATTCTGAGCATCACTGATCAAAATTTGCTGTGTTCTCAAGGGTCTATCAAATCCTTCCCATCCTCTACCAAAGTGTTTTATCATGGAGCTGAACATTTTACTGAGCTCTATGGCTCAGGCAATTTTGATGTATTCCTTACAAGCCCAATTCAAAAATCCAATTTGTTACAGCACTTAGCTAAAATTTTTAGAAAGTCATGAATTTTGCTTCAGGGATTGCTGGTTCATTCACTGGCATTGGGCAGAGGCAATGTCCATTGCACACACTAATTTTGTTCTCAACATGACAGTGAGTATCACACGTTCTTTAAAAGGAATTGTGCTTTCCCTTTTAGGTTTTTTTTTTCAAAGACATTAGATTTTATTTGTGTGTTTAAACTCCTCATTGATAGGACTATAAGAACCAGTTCAAAGTCTGAAAGGAAATGTCTGAAAGGAACATTATTCAGAGAAAAAACAAGTTTTTAAGCAGAGGAGGTGACGAGACTCACTATTTACAAAAGGGTTGATTAAAAGTCGCTCTAAAAACCCCACCCATTCATTTCCATCAGAATTCAGTGTGAAGATTAATTTCCAATACTAATTATTCCAATTTGTAATCCTCTTCCTTTTTCTTGACATCAAATAAATCTGGCTACTAAAGTTACTGGTATTTTGCAACACTAAAACGGTTCTGCTTAGTTGGAAAATTCATCCTCAATTTACAGCAGTAACTCATGACGTAAAATTTTCACATAAACAAATGTCTGAAAATTTAAGGTGTATGAGAACAGAATAAACTGATTCAGAAAGATGCTTATTATTTTGAAGAGCCTTAAAATGAATATATTTTAGTAAACAAATCCTATGAAGCATAAAAATAGATGGATTGAGTGACATGATACTGGAATAAAGCTCTTTTCACATCAATCGGAGATCACTATAGAGTTGTCATTGCCTGAAATGAACTAGATGATAAATGGCCCCAAAAGACAGGAAGATGAAATTCTAATAAAGTTTCAAAACATTTTAATTGCAAAGACATTAAGATTTCATCTATCTTTATTTCTGATTTGAGCCATAAAAATAAAACCAATGTAAGGAAAAGTATAGATTCTTTTTTTCTTTTCTTTCTAGTCACTTTGTTTCACAGTAGGAAGTTCTCTACTCCTAAATTCTCTTTCCTTCTTTGCACCAATACTGTTGTTAGGACATAGGCCCATCCCTGTTAAATATAATTCTTGGTAAAGTATATTTCTCTAATTCATTAAACTTTATACTGAATTTAGCAAACAATTTAGCAATCATGGTTTCCAATATATAGGGAACAGCTGAGCAAAATGTCAGGAAAACCGCAGCAGATAGAATTTCTGTTTGGTCATAAATGTCTCTGCCTGAGTAGCAAATGTGAGTAGTTGACTCTTTAATNATATATACTAACAGTCACATAAATTATGCAAGTATATGCATCTGACAGTGATTTACATTGATTTCTATGGCATTAAAATATTTCACTTGTTCTGCTTGGTCTGCCTATTTTTGTTCTTTGAAAGTACATAATTTTTGAATTTTGAAACATAAACATTATCTCCGGTGCAAAATTATGGAAAAAGCCAACATCTCCTTTTTATTTCTCACATATTGATTTCAACAACCATTCAGCAGGTCCAGGACCATTTATTCTTTTCAAAGAGCAGGCTGACATGCTGGCTAAGCTATAAGGCTGGTATTCAATTTCCAGCTCCCCCATAGGCCTCTTTTGTGATGTTGCCAATTCACGTAGGCACTTTGTGCTTTGATTTCCCCTCACTATAACAGAGACAGTAATACCTTCTTGTATCACAGCTACATCTTGGGAAGCATTAGGATGGTGAGATATGAAAACAGAGGCCATATAAACGTTTCCTAGAGTGTATTTTAGAATGTATTTTAGATGTATTTTAGAAGATGACCTTCCATAACAAGACTTTTTGGAGAACATAGGGAACAATTGTGTTTTTCCAATGTGTTCCTCTTTTTATATGATGAGCTATGCCCTCAGAGACAGAAATGAATAAACATTGAGTAGGACAGCATAAAGCAAGAATTTTACAGTGTTAAGACAGCAAAAAAACCCCAAAAATNATTTACAGCAGTAACTCATGACGTAAAATTTTCACATAAACAAATGTCTGAAAATTTAAGGTGTATGAGAACAGAATAAACTGATTCAGAAAGATGCTTATTATTTTGAAGAGCCTTAAAATGAATATATTTTAGTAAACAAATCCTATGAAGCATAAAAATAGATGGATTGAGTGACATGATACTGGAATAAAGCTCTTTTCACATCAATCGGAGATCACTATAGAGTTGTCATTGCCTGAAATGAACTAGATGATAAATGGCCCCAAAAGACAGGAAGATGAAATTCTAATAAAGTTTCAAAACATTTTAATTGCAAAGACATTAAGATTTCATCTATCTTTATTTCTGATTTGAGCCATAAAAATAAAACCAATGTAAGGAAAAGTATAGATTCTTTTTTTCTTTTCTTTCTAGTCACTTTGTTTCACAGTAGGAAGTTCTCTACTCCTAAATTCTCTTTCCTTCTTTGCACCAATACTGTTGTTAGGACATAGGCCCATCCCTGTTAAATATAATTCTTGGTAAAGTATATTTCTCTAATTCATTAAACTTTATACTGAATTTAGCAAACAATTTAGCAATCATGGTTTCCAATATATAGGGAACAGCTGAGCAAAATGTCAGGAAAACCGCAGCAGATAGAATTTCTGTTTGGTCATAAATGTCTCTGCCTGAGTAGCAAATGTGAGTAGTTGACTCTTTAATGCTACGCTGCAGTTAAATAATAGGGTATAAACAGTCAGGCTAATGACTTCACTATTATAACTCCAGACCTCCATGACAGAGCTAATAATTAGCATTGAATATCATACAGAAATATGCCATGTTCTGGCCTCTTGATTTTTGTTTCAGTCTTGGCCTTTCAGAACCTTGATGTACTAAAATAAGGTTGTTAAATTAAGATCCTGAAGAACATGCAATATTAGCAGGTACATTTGTAGTTTATAACTGGAAAGATAGTTTATACTGAATCTGTTTCTAAAAACTGTGGGCTTTCCAGTTGTGAAAATCCTATAAATAAACATATAAATCAATGATGTGAATAACATTAATAAATAAAGTTGTGTAAGATATGCCTGGTGTATTAACTAACAAGGGACAAGAATGCATATTTTGTCAGCAAGACACTGTACAAAAATCTGGAGTTTGTTTTTGTCTTGTCTTCACAGAAAATGGCTTCAACAATAAAGTCAGAAGTGATGGAGGGAGGATAACTCTNACGTTTCCTAGAGTGTATTTTAGAATGTATTTTAGATGTATTTTAGAAGATGACCTTCCATAACAAGACTTTTTGGAGAACATAGGGAACAATTGTGTTTTTCCAATGTGTTCCTCTTTTTATATGATGAGCTATGCCCTCAGAGACAGAAATGAATAAACATTGAGTAGGACAGCATAAAGCAAGAATTTTACAGTGTTAAGACAGCAAAAAAACCCCAAAAATTTGGGGTAAATGAATTCACCTTTTTTTTCATTATTCAGAAAAAAATAATTTCTTGACATATTTGCTTGAAGCATATTTCTCCCTCATTATTAATTTTACCACTGGATTTTTTTTTTTTCTTTTATGAAAAAGATTAAGTGTAGAAACTTTGCTCATGGAAAAGACTGCTAAAGAAAATCCAAGTTTGTACTTGCAAAGTGATTTGACAAGTGAAGATTGCAATGCTACCTCTGAGTGACAGGGCCAGGTCTGAGGACTAAATTAACTCTTCTGTGTAACAGAGTTTTACTTACATCTCCCTTGAGCTCTGCTTGAACTCTTCTCCAGTTTACAGAGTGAAGTGGGAACCCTGGAAGAACAAATTGTCCATCATTTAAGCATATTGATCCAAATCAGTCTTATACAATTAGCAGCTCAGTCAAGAGCAACGTGGTTTCCAAAGATGTCTATTCCACCTTCTAGAACACAGACATACAGGAAGCATTACATGCACAAACACACAGAATTTTACAGCAATCTCGTCTTTGATGTTACCTACAACCACACAATAAATTGCAATTTTGGCAGTCATTCAAGAAGTTATTTGACAGTAAACTCACGTCTCAAACCATGTTTCCCAACTATGCTGTTCTCCTAATTAAATTTTAAGTAGAAAATAAATGCAGTTACAATTAATTCTTGTGAACTTTGTCACTGGTAAAACCCCATCATATCAGGTCTATTCTCAGATGCAGGAGCAAAATTTGTAATGAGAGTTGAAAAAAATCCAGAGAAATCCTAAACATTTTAGAAAACACTGCTGCCTTGTTTCCATGGTACTTAAATAGCTACGGATTAAAAGGGAGAAATTTGATTTTGAAAGAAGTTACTACTACTTGGTAACACACTACAAAATGGGAAACTATTTTCATTCCATGGCTAGATTAAAATCTAACAAAATTTAACTATCTCATAGACAGCTGCTTATTATTTTATAACTTAAAAAATTTTCAAAGTGATGTCACATTTATTCACTTGCATATATTTCACTAGCATATAGACTTTTCTTCATTTAAAAACTTTCTCTAAAACAAAATGTTAGCTGATATCTTCTTTTTTCACGTATCATTTAGTGTCATTGAGTAAAAAATAAACATGTATGTTGCAATCACACTTTGCTACCCAAAGCAGGAACCACCTAAAATAAGTTTTCCACACCACTGTAGGATATGTCAGAAATACAGGGATACATCCTGTGCTATGGGTTAATAGGAGGAAATACAGTTGTAGAAAGATATCAAGGAATACAGTTTTTAATTTTCACATATTTGAAGTATCGGAGAATTGTAAGCTGGGAGGACAGGAGATGAGGAGAGGAGGTTGATCATGACTAGAGATTGATTTGGGATTTCATCAAGGTTCAGTAAAAGGTATTGGTCCAAGGTTCTGTATTTTCAAGGCCTAGAGAAATAAAACAGCCCCCATGCTGGGCTGCACTAAGACAACAAAGGGATATACTGTACGATGTACTGGAAGGAGGAATTCATTATTTAAATTTCTAATGCTTCTTGCCTAATAGCTGGCTCACACCAACCTCGTGCACACCCTGGGTGTGTAACTACCTTTATACTACATTACCTAGGGGCACACATTTTCTCTACTGAGCAAGCAACCTTTTTCGAGTTCCTGAATTTCTCTGCTGGAGCTTAAATCTGCTGTGTGTTGCTTTTTTATAAAAGAACTCTTTCCCAGAGCTGCTTCCAGATGACATGGCATGACAAAGCATCTCTAACGTGGGCTTGTGTACTCGTAACAATTATCCAGAGAGATGGGATGCAATATCCCAGTCTGAAGGAATGAGACTGGTTCTAATTTTGCGTCTGGGGGTGGAAGGTTGTTTAAATAGCAGACAGGAGAGTGGTGGGGGTTGTTTGGTTTCTGGTATCCTTCCTATGTGATGCTCTTCAGAATTATCTGGTGTCACCAAAGTACCTGACAGACCTTTACAGGCAAATATAATGACATTATTTGTGCCGTGGGAGTTTAGAAAAGGAGAATGCAGTTTCAGTGCGTGGCTATGGTAGCAGGGGATCACATCCCCAGTTCAGCTGCAGCCTGACATGCAAAGTGACAGACTACCAGGGAATGCATCTCAAGGGAGAAGGCAGGGAAGCAGGCAAAGGGAAGTTTTTTCTTTGGAGATGTGAGACATGAACAGGAAAAATGTACTATTGTGCTGTCATCCTACACTGCTTCTTGAATACTTGATCCTGCTGTTTGTTCTCTGTGCTGATACTCTGCTAAGCATAAAAGAAATGCTATCTAATTCATACTTCCTTAGGTAACACGGGAATCTACACCGTCATCCTAAGTGGGACTCAACGTGGATATGTAAAAATCTGCTGGCATTATAGATAAGATCAGCTGGCTGTAGATAAAGCAGCCTGCCCCAAGGGGAGGGGGCTGGGAGGGTGGGAAGGGGAGTGGAATAATTGCTTTGAGTGTCTTCACTGAAGTGATTGCCTTGCCAAATGGCATCGTTTTGTTTATCTCAGAATAAAGATTTCTGCAGAAATGTTTCAAAACCCAGTGTTTTCTACTCTGCTATGCAAATCCCGCTCCCCAAATCACTAATACTGCACATAAAGCACACGACATGATGTACGTGTCCTGAGCCACAGTGAGAACCTCTTAATTTAAACTTATTTGCCCTATTCAAGTGATTCAGCATGTAATTAAAGTCTATCGCATTATAAAAATTAGCTACAGATCATCATTTGTTACAAGTGTGACTCACAAGGGCTAAGCCTGCTTAATATTCTGGTTGGCAGCAAAATCTTCGAGGGCAGAACCCAGATCAATACACCCAATTTTTTTTCAATCTTCCCTGTGGTAGTAGTGTTGTACATTTTGGCATTGCTCTCTTGCCAACTGTAATGAAAGAAATTGTCATTCAAAATAAGACCAATTAAAAACTGATGTCCTTAAAAAATAGCACTGCAGCCTGTTTTTTTTTTTTTTTTTCTTTTGGATCCACCATGTTCAGCAGACCACCATGGCATGAATTGCCATTAATATGTCATTTCCCTTTCCTGTTATCACAATATAAAAGACCTTAGCTCTGACCTTTCTATCAAAACATCCTTTGTTTAGAATGAAAGCTATTCACTGTTAGACCCTTATCTATAGAGCTTAGCCAGCAGATCAAATCCAAAGAGCAGAATTCGTTTACTTTGTATTAAATGAGCTCAGTTAAGAAGTTTCAATTTTGGCAGAAAGGTGCATTAATCACAAGGAAAAGAACAGATCTCACTTTTCACAGCTTCTGGTTTACTTTCAATACAGTTACACAGTAAGGCTTTTGTTCCTTAAAAGTAGCACTGTATTTAAATACAGTAAATATAACAAAATTACCTTCTTAAAATTACACTAGAGTTCCTACAGTACAGGATGTCCATAATGACCTCAGTGTTGCATGACTAACTTTACAGCTTCAAAAAGGTTCTAAATTAGTTTGGACAGATGGGTTTTATCCAGAGGAAATCAATGAGGTTTTGTGAGTCTGACTTAATTTTTATGCAGCCAGTACTTTGAGATGAAATTAAAATATGTATAAAAAACATATTAAAGTTTCCCTTGGGTTCATAGTTGTTTGTACATTTACAAGGTGTTAAAGAGATGATTTAAAAACTAACTATATGAGGGATCAATGCAAGTATTCTATGATTTATGGTCTTTCATGACATTTTTGGCACTTCTGGCCTAATGTCTTATGTGTGTTGAACCACTAATTATCTTTTAATTCATAAGGGTTTGGTGAGATTTTATAAGTGTAATATAATATACAGAGCTGTATCACATGGAAAGTTTTAGAAGAAAACACACTTTACGAGTTGTAAATAAAGATGTGCTGTACCAGTTAAAAATCCACTTGATTGTGGTGCCTCCAAATGGGAAAGGGTTCCCCATCTTCCAACAAAATTGGCAGATTTTTAACTTGCTGTTCAGTACTGAGGGCCAAAATCTGGAAAGTAAAAGGGAGGTTTTCATGGATTTAATGCATTCACTGTGTAAGATCATATCTGACCCAAAGATTTATCTGCCTGATCAGCTATGATCTGCCCATCTCCAGGACCATAAAACCCTTATATACTCAAATTTTCATATACTCCAAAAAGGAACAGAAGCTGGACTATTCTTTTGGGAAACTCATAAGAATTGAATATTTCATACTCTTCCATTTAACTGCCACAACTTAATCCTGCAACTGACTCAGAGCAAATAGAAGGATTCCCATAAAAGGATTTTAAGTAGTCCCTAAATTATTCCAGACCAAAAATCTCATCAGTGTTCTAGTCTGGTTTGGATACTTCCTAATCTCACCTGTGGGTACAATGCAGTCTAAGGATTTACAATAATGAATCCTTTTTAAAAGTACCCCTATGTCTTTTCATTTTTTCATAATTGTTTAGCTCAACATAGCTAAGAAACACACTCATTTACAAATCTGCATGAAGTAAAATAACATAAACTCAAAGAATTTTTTCCCTAATTCAGTGCAGTCATTAGCAGTGAACACCTGGAACCTTATAACGATTCCCCAATGTCTTTTTAGGGATGCAAAGATGGCTCAGTGTGTTTGTTTACTTTTCTGGGGAAAGGAGGGTAAAATAATGTGAAATACATTGCCCAGTTCTGTATTCCGACACATCTACTAAAATTGTGTGTATATCAGATGTAGGCTTCAGTACTGGATTGTAACAGGATGAAACCTGGGGGAGTCCTTCTCTCTTCCTAATCTCAAATATATGCAAAATTTTTTACTGATAGCTTGTAAATATCTAAAAATGCATAGATAGACTTTCAATTCTTTGAAATCTCTGAATTTCAACCTGTGAGCCAAGTTTTTAGTGCTACATAATAACTGAGAAAAAAAATCCAGGAGAAAGGAAGACAGGAGTACGGAACATTTAGATTGTTAAAGATATCCAGGGAGAGTAAATTTCAAGAGGCTCAGTAATGATACTTCAATTATCAATTTATCTAAGCAAAAGTATTCTTTCTCTTCTACATTTTGCCTAGTTTTGCAGTAGTTACTGGTGGTGGCAACTGGTGTGATCGCTGTGCTGAATCTCACTGAGGCAGTCTTTTTTCCACATCATACCACAGATACTATCCAAAAATACCACTGATGATTTGTCTCCAGTGAAGGAAAATTTTAAAGCCTGTTCTAGATCCCCGGAAGCATCTGTGCTTATCGTATAGAATAAAATAGAGAAAAAAAATCTTCTGATAATGTTTTCCAAAAGCAAAAAGTTTGCAACTTTCAACAGATTGTAAATGAAGAAGATAATTTTGATACTTCTCTCCTATCAAGTTGTACTTTTCCTTTCCAAAGACATTATTTGTCATGATCAACTCTTAAAATTCAAAACTTCCTCTTCAACTATTCTGGCAAGCCTAATACATATATGACACTGAGCATAGCACAAGCACGTAAACTAAGACTTAGATATTACACACTGACAGACCCCCCAAAAAATCCAGGAAACCAAAGTTTCTGAAAATAGATGTAAAATTTGCAGCAGGCAAAAACCTCTCCTTTAACCCCCAAGTAAGAATGAGAAAAGAGAAACTCACGACACTGAGAGACTCTTTTCAGTGTTGTGACTTTAACCTTCTTCAAGTAGAAATAGTGGACATACAGGCAAGAAAGCCATGGTCTCTAGAAAAAGCAGGTTTACTCTAATTACCTTGGTCTCAGTTCTACATGATCCAGGACACTAAAGGTAGAAAAGTTCTCTCTAAAAGTCTAGGTTTCAGAAAATTCCCCTTAAAATACATATTGTTTTTTTTCTATTACAGGGCAGTAATACACAGCAAAGTGAAAGCACAGAACATGAAAAATATCCAGAAGATGTAATATGTCAGACGTAGACACACAGAAACGAGATATAATACAATGCTCTAAAAGATGAGGGCTCAATATCTTTTCTCCTGTGGGTGCCTACACCTAACTCATTGCTAAGATCTTCCTTCTGTCCATTTCGGGGTCTGTGGTTATAATTTCGTTCCGCCAGCTCCTGGTCAGGGAAATAAAAGGAAACAAAACCAGACCCTTTTATCAAATATGAAGAAGGCAGCGGTGGTGTTAAAGCATGGACAAGCAACAGAGAGCTTCAGAGAGCTGAGGTGTTCAAGCACCTTTTGAACACTTACTCCTGCTCAGCATTTTGCTCTCAGGACAGATCATCTTACTGTTAGATCAGCTGAGTCATGCAGCTCTGAGATGGTTTAAATTCTTTCTGCTTCTTTTTGTTATGAAAGAGTCCCTTCATGGAATTAATGAAGTTATCAGGTCTTGAAATCTGTGCACTTTCGATTCTACATCACATCTACATCAAGAACATTGCTTGATCTCTTTGCTGTCACAGCTTCTGATGATTTCAATGTTTGTGGGGGTTTTGTATGGCTTCTGATAAATACTTCCCTAATTCTCCTTCCCACCTACTGATTCTGCCTATAGGAGTGCCTTTTCCACACTCAAATAGATATATATTCAACTTCGATCAGAATAGAATACTAATTGAGGAAATTAAAAGAAAAAATACCATTATTTTTATATACAAGCTCTAATATTCTACATGCAATTACAGTGGAAGAATCTTTCTCTGTCTTTATTAAATAGTAGAACTATGCAGTGAGCCTTGAGAAATCTTTATATTAACATACTGATACTGGATATTTTTATCAACATACACAGAAGAAAGTTTAATAACTTCAAATGAATAACATACTTGCATGTGTAATCTGGCTACCTTCTGGTAAAATGAATTATGCTACTGTATATCAAAGAACTCTATGGAGGATGGATTGGAATTTCTGTATTCCATAAGGATAATGTAAGCAACATAAAATTCTGGAAAACATCGCAATTAGATTCCAAATTACTTCACAGTCCTTAAGCACATGAATCAAGCTGAGAAGCAATCTCCCTAAAACTCATTAATCAAATCAAGTATATAACATTCCTTAACTAATCCTGTCCATTCCATGAAATGTGTATACAGAAGCCTTTCTTTTTTACTTCTCTCTCTCATAACTGTTTATGTGCACACTAAAGAAATATGCCCAGCACTGCTTGCAATAGTTCCAGTAAAAAGGTACCATGAAAAAAAACCTCTAATAAAGAGATTCATTATTAGTAGGGTGTATGAAGGAGATCATAGAAGCAAAGGTGTACAAAACTTTCTGGGTACAGCTTCTTAAGTAGCTACAAAAAAAAAAAAAAAAAAAACCACAAAAACAACCAAACAAAAAAATTGGTTGTAATCCACACAGTACATTTCACTCTACCTGAGTTTCTCTGAGTTTCAGATTTTAAAAGAACATAAAAACTGAAAGTGAAACTCAGCTTGAGATCTCTCGGTTTTATCTTGTTTTACATCAAAACCTAACAAAACTGTGAATTTTTCTTGCTTTCAGCATGAAACTATAAATCACCTCAGGTTTTCTCAAACATTTAATTAACCTTAAGGTCAGTTCCTCAGGGTTAAACGCTGTTGTCACTGGAGAAAATGGGATTTTTGCCATTGACTTCAGTGCAATCAAGCTTTGGCCCATAGTGAATTATTTAAGTGAAGCCAGTTAGTATGAGCTGGGGAATACTGTAAGATAAAACTGAATAATTAGTAGGATTCAAGTAACAAATGGGGATATATTATTTAGAATTAATTATTCATCTATTTATATTGATTAGATTTGCTAGTGAAAAACTTTAAAACTAGCATTTTTTCCCCAAATACCTTAGCATCTTTGAAATATTTTATTGGAAAGGTTCATAGGCCAATTATACAAACATTTTTTGATTGATACCAGTCAGAGTGGTAGGAAAAATTATTGCAATAACTCTTTAAATTCTTGGTAGTACTTAAGATAGAAATTCCAAAGAAATGGTTTTGAAGTGGAGAGAAGGTATATTTCAATCACTAGTGACACCTTTTGATGTAGATATGTACTTGGAAATGTAGGTAGGCACTAGAAAGATCTTGGAAAATATTTTAGATGGTAAAATCTAAACTGTACCTTAGATGCCTTGAAAGTATCACTTTTAGTCCCTTCTAAAACATGTAAAATAAATGTTGGAAATGAACCAGGTAGGTACCCACAGACAGATACAGCAATGATTAACACAATCTAGAGCTTTAACAGAATTCTTTATAGTGATCACTAAGGGAATCTCAATTGAGCCTGCAGGCCTTGATTCAACAAAGCATTTAGGCTTCTAACTTCCCATTGATTTCCCATTTAAATTAATGGCAAGTTTGGGCCTAAAGACTTCATTAAACTTGGACTAAGTGATTAGACTTTGGTGATATTTTCAGGACACTGAGTTCTTGATCACTTACAGGACTCCTGGAAAGGGTTACTTTGTGTTAGGGATTTCAGGTTATCTGTTGGTAAATGCAAACCCACTTGTCACATTTGTCCAGTCCTTACACGCGTGGCCGTGCTCTGGAACATCACAGAACAGCAGCTGCCTGTGCCTCTCCCTGCAGCTGGACATACCCCTCTCCGTGTGTGTGCTCCAAACCTGCCTGTCAGGCTGCTGTGCTGTAAATTGCCGCACTAACACAAGGCTATGGACTTCTACATGACAAAAACTGTGAAAGAAGCGTAAACGTAGGCCCTGTGTGTTGGAGCTGAATCCTGGACAAAAGTTACCACAGGTGTCCGTGCAGAGGACACTGGAAGGGGCTCCAGGTCATTCTGCCTGTTTCCCTGAGGGAGCAGGGGGGTCCCACTGGACTGACAGTGCTGCTTGCCCTGGGGGTGGGCCCATTCCAAACAGAACACTGGGAGCTGAACGTCCTCCCCTGCAAGTTTCATACCGCCTATCAGAAAAAGAACACACATTGCCTAGAAATGACACCTACAACTTCAGATACATATTTCATTGGGGAATATTTGGTGATGGTGATTTTAGGGATTGCAATTTTACATACATATAGTTAAAATTATTAATTAGTATATTGCTTCACTCCTAAATCAGTTTTCATATTCATCTCTACTTCATTCATGTGCCTGTTTTTGTCCAAACACAAATAGACCTTGAAAAGCCTGAGATTCTGGAATAAAGCATGAGATGTTAAAAATACCACACATAATAGTTTTAAGCTTTGCTTTGCTAAATTAAAACTCTGTGATTAACTTCCATAAGTATGTCATGCATTCACATATTGCTTTGTCCTAAGAGCCATTGGCTTTTTTATTGAATGAGCAAATTAGAGTAAGTTCAAGCATGTCCTTTTTTCCTTCACATTTTATGCAGAAACAATACTTTTTCTTCCTCCATCACAGGTAATCATAGTTGTTGTGTGATTTAGAAGCATGATACAGTTTAAAATTATCTGCTCATCTAAATTTTGTCAGCAAACAAATATGCACAGAATTATAGAAGCCATCTACTGACATTTGATTCATAAAAATTCAAATAAAGGATAATTAACGCTTTTGGGTTTTTTGAAGACTGTAGGGAAAAGCCAAGCAAAGTCATTTAAAATTATTATTTCATGCTCCATTTAATTTTAAAAGCATTTGGAGATGGCTTCTTGATTTTTTAATGCAATGAGCAGAATCTCTTTCACTGTGGAGTAAATCTCTTTCACTGTGAGCTAACGGAGATCACTCTGGAGACAAACATATCTGATTTTTCCAATCCTGTATTCTTACTGTGTTATAATTCAATGGGATAGGTATGATTTTTGACATTATGGGATCTGGTTAGATCATAAAGGGTATACAAATCAAATAATATAGATTAGATGTTATGCTGGTCCATAACTGTTAAATGGGGTCATGGTTTCTAACTAGATAATAGACTCTTATGTACTAAATTATTTCATGGAATTCAGTACCATCTATTCATCATAACATTGACACACGTAATCTTAGGCTATTAATTTAAAAATTCTTCCCTCTTGCTGCTGGTTTGGATGAATTGTTACTAAGGCAAATTACTCAGGTAGCTGTCAGTGCAAACAATACTCATATTTTTAATTAGCAGTGGACTCTGCATGACAAGTTACTATTCTAAGTTGGAACACAAAATAAATACTGTGATTTTAGTTTCCTTAACTGGTTAGAAATAATGAGTGTTCACATTGTATCACAAAAACTTGTCTCTGCTCAACAATGACTTCCCACATAATTGGTCTGTTCTTTTGAGGCAGTCATATGAGAGGAATTTGATGTGCTAATATACACATTGAATTAGGGTTCTGAGTAACAAAGAGTATCTTCAATGTCAGTGGACTTTTCACAGGAAGCTTCAAGAACAGAGTTTTGTAATGACACATTCAAAATCAGCAATAGATTTATTTTCAAGAAATTAAGCCATTATAAAGTGCTATATTATTATCAAAAGTCAAATTTCATAGCTCTCTTTGAAAAAAATGTGTAATATCTTCAAGTGTGTTGGGAGACAAAGTCATTGACCATTTCCTGTTCCCTCTTCCTTATACCCTGTCAGAGCAGTTCTACACTTGTGTAGTACTGCGCACTGGTTTGGAAGAGAGAGCAAGTAAAAAAACCTGACATAAAGAGTCAGATAAAGACAAAGAGCCACAGAGACCTGAACTGAAAAGTCTAAATGCTTTTCTGCATAAAAATCTAAGTAACTCTGACAGATTTGTTATGTAGTCAGATAATTTTCTGTATCACATCAATAACCTGATTTCTCATGCTAAACCTGAGATTTAGTTAGTCAGTCTTGAAGCCTAGTAACACTGTCAGGGAAGAACAAGGTTTACATGTGTAATAACATTGTCATTTAACAAAAAAAATTCTAATATTTCCAAATGTATGCCAGGGTAGAAATATAGCCCTCTCCCAACACTCAGTTGAGAAGCTCAAAGGATTCTTCTTTAGAACTCAGTCCACGTTTCCTAGTCAAGGTGGCAGAACACTGACATCACTTCTGTAATTCCTTACTTCTTAAGACATCAGAATAAATAGTGTTTCTTATTTAAAAAAAAAAAAAATCAGCATTATGACAATAATGGGTGGGCTGGTAAATAAACAGAATGGATGACATCCTGATAAGTATTGTGTAAGTAATTATTGTTGGATGAGTTCATAAATGCTTTAGAAGAACTTTATAAATGCTTTATTCTGTTGGCTACTTGACTTTCATAAATAACGCACACTTCAGAAAAACTACTGTTAGTGTCAAGAAGATCCATACAGAAAATTAGTGTCATAATGAAAGGAAAATAATAAAAAATCTGACCAGAAAATAAATGAGGAAAATCTGAGAAGTGATTAAACAAGCTGAAGAGACAGGGCAAGCAGAGAGAAAAGACTAGTAGTGGTTATCCACAGTGATAAACAATCATTGCCCACGTTACTCTGCAATTCCATCACCAGGTTTGGAAAATATGCGTGAAACACTCAGGTTTAATTTTGAAAATTTATGACGTTCATCAAGATCTCTTGATCAAATCAAATTTACAGTACATTGTTATCTGTCACAACCAATTAAAACACAGAGATTTAAGTGGCCATAGAACACTTGGGAGGTCTATAATGTCCCTGATAAGCCTGTACAACACCTCTTAATAGTGATGGAAATTAGAGGTGTGCCTGGACAAGAAAAACAGACTTCTTTATGCTTGTATGTTTGAAAACTCTATGAAAATGCCAGAAAGTCCTGCTGACAGCTAAAAGCTCAGCACTATCACATCTGATCTCCCCTGAATGACCTCAGTACCAGGATAAATATTGCCTGCCAGTACTACTGAGAAAAATATTTACAGACTTTTGTTGGAGAAATGTTTTCCTGTTTAGAAAAAAACACTCTCCAAATGAATGTTGCCATGACCTGGTAAACAGGGGGGGAACACGGAGACTGCTGGTTATAATTAGCTGCTGCAGTTGCTTGTTGCTCTTGAAGCAGTAACTGAAATCTGCATCAAGAGGAAGAAAAAGAGCAACTTGAGAGAAACAATAGGAAAAGTTCACTTTTCAGCTACCATTTGTGCAAATAAAGAATCACACTAGGTGGAAGATTCAAGGGGTTTTGTTTTGGCTAAACTGTTTCGGATTTTTTTATAGCTGTTTTTTCTTATTCTTGTTGTCAGTCACTGTTTGGTATAGGGACGCAGAAGGAAAATCTCCCTTCAAACTGTTGCGCACCTATCACCTAAACACAAGATGGAAAACAATGAAGGCAAACATGGCACCCATGAGATTTGGGTTAAACTAGTGAAACTGTTACAGCTCTGTAACTCAAATACATTTTATGATGAAAGTACACACTTATTTTCGTTTCGGTTTTAATTATGAGAAAACATGACTTACTCACTGGATAGATTTTCCCAGTCCCACAAATCTCCTGTTAAAATATTGATATAAATGTTTTGCTTCTCCTTCTGTGTCCTCATACACATGCAGCACAAAGGTCACCATGCAGAAGACACGCAGAGTTATTTCATCTGCTCTGCACTTCCTAACATGCTCTGCTAAGCACATAGCAATCCGGCCACTGCAGTAGAATTTGCAAGAATGGGGAGGACGCTGGCCCCCCAGCCCTGCCCTGCCTCCCATGGATTTCTGAAGTTATTCTTTCTTAAGCTGTAAAACTCAAATTCCCAAGATAAATAAACTTCTTTTGAGTTCATCATCCTGGTACTTAGAGAAGTTTAAAAATGTTCCAAGAGTCAGGGGCATTTCAGCCTTAGTTCCAGTGCTCACCTTACTAACATACACATTACAGAGAATTGAGGCTTCAATTTGCAAACAGAGCAGTGCTCTACATTTGTATGTTTGCTTTGGTGGATGAGGAAAGACTGACAGCAAATATTATTTGCTGAGTTTTGAAGCCTCTTTTAGACTTTGATTCATTTGATTCACTTCAAGTTCATAAGTTTGCAAAAAAACCCTTTAGCTATCCTGCATATGATTCCCTACTATTTTTTAATATAAATTTAGTATTTTAAATCCATCTCTTGTGTCCTAAACCAGATTTTGTTCTAAGCAGCTGTGATTGAATTGTAAAATCTCACCCTTGTGTCTGGTTTCACATCTGGCAACACCGAGCTAACAGTTACAATTTAGAGTAATTAAAGAAGGTTTTTAAAAAGCCCAAATTATATATAAAGAATAAATTATTAAAACATTATTTTGTTTTCCAAGCAAATTTGCATAAACTTCAGAAATAACTGGGCTACCCAGTATTTCTAAAGGTGTTGATCAAAATAAGAACATGCTGAGGAAAGTAAAGGAGAGCTTGTAAATGGGTGGGGACTGGGCAACGTTAAGCTACCGTAATTACTAGCCAGCAGTATGTCTCCACTTTGATGTCAACTATATGCTTTCTTTTGTCTCAGAGAGGAAGAAACTTCAAAAGATTTAATTTCAAGACAATAAAAGGCCTTGCTAATACATATACAGACTTTAACTGCAAATGGAAATTTTTAGTGTCAAAGATATAAATGTAAGTGGATCAGAACTAAATATTCATTTTGTGTGTTATTTTGTAACACATCCACCTAATGTATTCTTTATATGAGTACTATATGGGGTATAGCTTATGAAAAATAATTATGATGGATTTTTAATGAGAAATCTCCATCTTTGTCTCTATAATTTTGTATGATTTTGTGTAATTTTAATATGTCTGATACTTTAAATACGACATAAACTTAAAGGAATTATAAGTGTGAACAATGCTACAGACTTATAAAATATATTAAGCTACACATATAAAGAAGATGGCCATGACACCTCATCATTTCTACTCCGAAAGCATATGAACATAAATACTTTTGAACAAGTATGGATATAAAAAATACTTTGTCAAACTATTTTTAATTACAGAATAAAGACCTGAAAATGAAATGTGCAAAGAATACAGGACTGATGTTAACCTAATTCTTTTCAATAACTCTATTAGGTTTTGGGTCTATTCTCAAATCACAGATAAAACCTATTAATGATACATGTACTGACATGGCTGGCTTTTTTTAGATCTTGAAATATAGGAGGGAGAACTAGAAAAGAGTATGAGTGAAACTATTTGTTCACACAGCTGCACAAAGAGCCTGTTTTGGTTGAACTGAAAATTTACTGCATAAACTGAGACAACTGCAGAGAAAAAGATGGGCTTCATTCATTATGGATGGAAGAAATATTTCATTTTCAGAAAGCTATTATAAAACCTAGAGGAGCTTCCAGGGTAACATCTAGCAGAAGGTGAGTTCAGTCCCACCCTCTGCCTGACAGCATTTGAATGCAAATTTCCCTCTTCCCAGGAGAGAAAGCTAAAAAACAGCTTGTGTGTCATTCCCAGGTGGGAATAAAATAATTAAATATATATTGAAACTCTCTAGTGTGACTTTTTTTAGTCTGCTCCAAACTGATTACCCTAGACATAAATGATCTGGATTCCAATCCCTTTCCTGATTAGAATTCAGTCTACTTTATCTACTGGTTATGCTGTGGAGATTTTTTGTCTACATTTATTCATGCAGCAAAAAACAATGTCAGCTGATGTATTTCCAGTAACACTACTGAGTGCCCTTGATTCTCATTTGTGCATAGTTAACAAAGCAGTGAAACAGGTCCTATCCAGGCACCCTATTACTGAGATGATTATTTTCCTTTAAGGAAAAATTAGTTCTCAAAGTGCTGATAAATCCTAATCCTGGTCATTTCATAAGAGTTTTGTGTAGTATCTAACACATAATTGAAGTATACTCTTCAAAACAACTTCTGTTTACACATCATGTCTTCTCAGCTGTTGTGGTCAGTTATCCTGTATTCTAAGAAAACGTGGCTGTTTTAAATTCCTGCTGAAGACACCTCCTGAAGAAACATTTCTGAGATACGACAGCTATTATCTCCTGTGAAGCAGATTTGATTTTACTTTCAGAGGTTCTTTCTTTGTGTAACAGCTCATGTCACTCCAAGGCAAACAGCAGAAACAGCAGAATTGTTTCTCAACAGAAAAAACTGTCCTCTGACAAGACCTAAATTTCTCACCCACTTCCACCAAGTACTTTTGTGCCCGCAGAATTATGTTTGAGTCTCTAATCACATTGTATGAATGGGATTCAGGATCAACTGTTTATTCAATAATACAATTCAGTATACATTACAAAGAAATCAAGCTTTAAATCAAGGTGACAATGATTATGATTGGTTTAGATGCACCCAGGTCTACCCTTATTTGAAAAATCTGCACAGCAGCTACACAGTAAAGATCCTTAGCTTTTGTCAAAATGAAAATAGCTAAAACGAAGGCTCCAGGCTCCCCAGTTTTGCTTTATATGTTGTGATGCAAAATCTGAACTGCCTTCTCAGTTAGTTATTTGTGAAAGCTAAGAGGTTTGGTTGAGCATTCTTGGGTCTGATAAAAGCACTTCACATCATCCAAGACAAAATACTTATTGATCCCAACCATGTAACTGCAATTTGCCTGAAGGACTGAGCAGGGACTGCAAAGCTGGAACATAAGTATCGGAAGTCCAATACAGAGATTTAGGTTGCAACTATTTACCCGGATTTCTGCTTTCAAATTTAATGGCAAATTTTAAATAGATGCCAACAGCAAAGCTCTCCTATTTCAGGAACTAAACTGATTGCAACTTTTCAGATGCCCTTTAATTGTGGCTTACTTTTGAGCCAGCTGTTGTGTCCATACTATAAATTGGAAGAAAACAACTGTGGGGTGGACATTTAATTCTGTCTCTCTCAATAGCAAACATTAACCACTGGTCTGCTATCGGACCACCTGCAATGTGTTAGTCATTACAGAGGTCACTGTTACTGAGCATTTTAAACTGTGAATAGCTTCAGTTTAAATTAGGTGTAAAAAAAGTCATTTCCTTTCAGTGATAAACTAAAACACCTGCAGCACAGCTCAAGTTTACCATGAGAGATATAAACTCTCACTCTGAAGTTGGGTTGGCTGTTCAAGGACATACAAAACCACAGATTTATAAGATAAAATCTTTCTCACTTAAGTTATTACTGTGTTGCCAGATTAGGTGCTTACATGCACAACTCTTTCCCAAGATTGTAAGTTATTCTTGGACTAAATGACATCTTCTGTTGTGGATATATTACATGACTTCTGTCCTCAAGTCATTCATAATCAAATTTTTCTTCTACCTCAAAAAAACCCCAAATCAAACAAAAACAACAAACCCCCCAAAAAACCACCAAAACCAACCAACTAACCAAAAACTCCAAAACATAAAAAACTACCCAAACAACAACAACAAAAAATACAAGCAAAAAAAAATCAACCAACCAACCAAAACACAATAAAGGAAAAACATTTGTTCTGTCTTCCTTGTTTGTGTTGTCCCTTTTCTATTACAAAATTAGAAACACTGCATTTTAAATCCAAAGGTGACAATATTGCAACTATTTCTGATTGCATCAATTTTAGCTTATATTATCAGATGTGTTTTGCAATAGGTTCTGTGAGCCATGTTCAGAAATAATGCACAACTGGGGCAACGAGAAGCAACTAGGAGACTGTGGAAATATTAGATTTATACAGTATGTTGTCACAGATCACACCAGATCATTCTCCATGTGCTCTTGGACAGATTCTATTAATTTCAAAATTTGACCATGTAATATTTTTAGAAACAAAGACATGAAATCAAGATACAAAAATTAAAATGTCCCAAAGACTGAGGACTATGAAATATCCAGACTGAAAATCTGGCTCTTCAGACTCTATAGTGCATCTTAATCCACAAGATGTTTAAGCCACAGTTTTACTCTCAAAAACATATCTGTGTAATTCCAAATGGTTTGATTACGTGGTACATGTAAACAAGAGAGAGACAGAGAAAGGCTGGCAAGGAGCTCCTTTATCTGCTTTTACAACACTTTTCACACATTCAAACTCTAGATTAATTCTCATCCTGACATACTTACTAATTTTCTACTTTGGCTGACTCACTTGTGGGTCCGTTCTCTCAAAACATGTTGAGATTGCAACTTACAACATTTGTTTTCAGCAGTCTGTATGGTATAAAGTAACTTTGAAATGCAAGGTTTATTTCTCCTGAGCTCCTGGTATGCCTTGCAGAAGTGCATAACCCCTTCCCTAAGATGTTGAAAAAAATATCTTGAAAAAAATATGAAATACTTATAAGTAGATAAAGAATAAAAAAGTGCCAGGTGTGGGAAATTTTCAGGAACCAATATTCTTGTGTTAGTATTGTCCCACCTAGTACTGCTGCCTTAGTAAATGTCACAGCTGAAGAAAAGCAAGAAGATGAGCACTACAGAGATTAGTTTTAAATACGGAAGACAAGTCACCAAGGGATGCATTTTCCTTAATGTGCCAGTATCTTTTTGCATCCTCAGTAGTTAACTGGGGTTTGGCAAATGATAACAGCTGAGTGTTTAAGCACTAAATCTGGGCGTGTGTTTCTGTCTGTATACAATGTGATTAAGACCTTTTGCCTTCCATATTCCAACCTGTTATTATCAGTCACTGCTGTAAGGACAAAATCTGCCTCCCAAGTGGCTTCTTTCAATGCACCATAAAACGGAGCACTGGTGTGCTAACAGAAACGAGCGCTGCAATGTGGGAACCAGCCAACCCTTTCCAGTGTCACATCAAACACAGCACTGTGTGGTCATTGACAGCTTTCCCATGCTGAAACAAGCCTGCCATGCAGACAATAAAATGCTGAAACCCCTTAATAATATTCCCGCTATTTTTTCCAGGTAATGACTGTCAAATGAAAGACCACACATTTGGTAGATAAAGGTCCAGGAAACATTTCACAGTGCAGCTGCTTTTTGGAAGTCCCATTTGCAGGACACAGGATTAACACAGCTTATTTGAATATTTCCAGGAAACTCCTGGTTCTCTAGATAGATACTTATATTTTCATAATAAGTTTATGTCTAAGAAATATAATTCCTAAGTAGTTCTACTCTTTTCGTAAATGTAACAGATTTTCCAAGGCAAGCCATGTTTTGATCTTTTTTAAGATTATAGTAGCCAATACCATTAAAAGTAATTGAAAATTATTTTTGAAAACAATAAATGCTACCAAGAAAAATTGGACAAAATGTTTAAATATATGAGAATTTCATCAATAGAAATTTAACAAGTGAAATACTATCATTTGATATGAGTTCAAAATAAACTCATGCAAATACTGATGCACTGGTTAAAAAAAAAAAAATTAAATGAACAAACTCTTATTCAAATGTTACTTTCTTCTGGAGAAAATTTGAACCCCCTCCCCCCAGAAAACATATAATGTACCAAGGAAGAACATGATGCTCAGGACACTCAAAGAAGCAGGCTCTGTATCTGACTCACGATCAGTTTTTGGCTTGCCTCTCTAGAACATGAAAGGTTTTCTGGAGAGCCATAGGCTGATCATCAAATATTTAGTACCTGCAAATGCATAAATTAAGAGAGCAATCCCAGAAGATAGTCTGGCTTTCAACCCTCTCCTTAAAGCTAAGAGAATATTCTCATCTTTGAAATAACATATAATTCTTATCCATTTACCTTCAGAATGAAATCTCCCAATCCACTGCAGGAAGGCAAACCTCTCTTCCATTACTGAAGTTGCTTCCACAGTTATAATCCTTTTACACAATATTTCCAGAGTAATTTTTAATTTTGCATACAAAGCACGCTAACTTCTCTCAATACTACCCAGAATCTTATTGCTTACTTTCACACTTTCAATTTCTGACATGAAAAGGGCACAACACACAAAGCTGTGACACTGCAAGGAAGATCGTGAGCCACCCTGCACCAAGACCTTCCTGCTGGGCTTTCAGCAGAAATGTGCTCCACAGTGTGTGTTGTTTCTCTCTTTTCCGCCCTATTCAGCCCAGAGGGAACTGTGGGATGAGAACATCTCTGTGCTGCTCTGGAGATATAGAGGATACAGAGCCTCAGCCAGGGAAGATTTTTGTTCCAGAGGCTGGGAATCTGGGCCAGTGTCTGTTTGTCAAACTGGCCTGTACACCCCCATGAATGCTAGAAGAGCCTCCTCCACTTAACTCACTATCATGCTCCTTGTGGGTAAGTTTGGCCAGCAGCAAGCTGAGAGCTGGCAGTGATCAACAGCAAATATTTTTGCCTGTTATGCACTGGATTCTATAAACACCAGTACCATTTGCTCACCAAGATTGGAGACTCTTCAAACTGGAGCTCGCAACACCAACAGAAATAAATATATTCATTGTTAAACTTGACCTTATAAACATGTGCAAGAGCTCAACATTTATCTTAATACATCATGAACACTCTAAAAATATTGTCCAGATTAATCTGTTGCTAATTCCAGAGAAAATCAAAAACAGCACACTGGAGCCAATGGAGATGTTACCTCTAACCATGTCTCTGAATCAGACAATCATTTGCTTACAGCTTCATTCTGTGGCTCTTGCAACATTGATAATGCTGCAATGATGACTTCAAGACACTAAAACAGAAAAAGGAGGGATAGCAGCTATGAGACTCCACATCCCTTAAAAAAACAGGTCTCTGTATTGTCAGTGACAAAACAAAAATCTCAATTCAAAATAAAATGAACATATACAATATATTTTATTGATATTTGAGGAATGCTAATCTATAGCTATAGTAAGCCATCAACGACTGAGGTATTGCTGTTGGAAAAAAAGAAGTTGTTCTAAAATATAAAAAAGGTTTAAAAATATATAAAAGATTTATTAAAAATATAAAAATGGGAGGGATTTTTGTTGGGTTTTTTTTTTTTTTTTTTTTTATATAT
>WBMY01011354.1:30147-93179 GCA_013397315.1 Donacobius atricapilla
TTAATACATCAGCATCATGCTGTATGTTCTATTTAGAGCAGGCTGTTTCCCAAACCATGGAAATAGTTACTGTAATTGTACTCCTGAGTAAGAATGAGCCTCCCCAGGAGCTGACCCATGAAGGTCTGCAGAATACTTGAGGGCAGCAAGAGTGTAAACTTATGTTGTTGTAAACATAGCCCTTAATCCATCAAAAGAAAAACATATGGATTCCATCTTAATTTATTTCTACAACAAGTCAGAGTCATCATGACATCTTTAAATACTTTGAATATTAGCGTGCTGACTTATGAACTAAAAAAAGAAAAACTTGACTGCATTAAAAGAAAAAGCCTCTTTTTTTAGCTTATTGCTCAAAAAAAAGCAGAGCTTTCTAAACACTGCATTAAAATTAATAAAGCTGTTTTGAGATGTCCTGTATTTCAATATTATTACAGCTGCAATAATTAAGAATTTGGCTACAACTTTGAGTCATGAAAACCCATCAATCTACATAGATTTCATTTACTAAAGCTGCTATATATATGCAAAGTCTTTTAAAGTTTGTCACATGGAAAAAAAGCCACTTGGTTAAGCCATATGCATGACGCACTAATGAACATACACAACAAGGAGAAAAAAACATCAGCATATGATACTGACCATACTTCATCCAATAAATATACAATATGACTACTGAAAGTAAAGATAAAAAGAGATTTTAACACAGACACTTAAATATAAAGGAAAATATATGCCTGAACTGGCCATTTACCAAGAGTATCATTCTCACTGAAATGTAATAGTGCATATCTGTCGTGACCAGTTGCTTTTAATGCTAGCAGTTTGCTGATTGTTTTAGACCAATTTAATAAGAGATGTTACAGATCTACCTTGCCCTTACCTTGGCCAAGCTTCTTCTCCCTCTTTCTTACACCAGCACTCATATTCCTGGGGCTGCACAGTGTATTAGTTCTAGCAACTGAAATGGATAAAATACAAGCGCATTAAAAAAAAAACAAAACCCCAAACAACAAATTTTTGTCTCTCTCAGCTTCTCAAATCATATTACTGTCTTTAAAAGCAGCAAACATGTAAGGCTAGGAGGAGGGCAGGACCATGAACTATATATCTGTAGAATTAGGCCCTAAAATTTGGTCATAAATTAACCCATGTATTTTTGTGCAATCAAAAAAGAGGCGGGACATCCCGGGTAGAAGTAACATCAGTGTCTTTCTGATGGTCCTAGAACTTAGGTCTGTGCCCATTAGCAAATATGAGGGAGAAGGGAGGGAATTCCAATGTGTTAGGCAATGGAGATGGACCAGTGTGTGTGTGTGTGTGGTGTTTATTTGCTCATATATCCGAGGCAAATAGGCATGTATCCAGCGAGAAGAGAGAAACCTGAGAAACAACACAAAGATTCTTAAAGCTGTTTCCTAAAAGGATATTGAACATCAGTATGTAAAGAGAAGTATGTAAATACAAAAAAAAACCCAAACCAAACAAAACAACAAAAACAACAACAAAAATACCCAGCCAAGCAAACAAAAAAACAACAAGCCAAAAAAAACCTCCAAGCACCAAACCCCCCACCACAATTTTGCACTGTCTGTGCGGAACACCCCAGCGTGGGGCAGTGGGCTACTGGCCAGTGTCACCACGGCTGGGAGACAATCCCATCTTGAGTTCTGTGTCCAGCACAGGGCACGTCACTGTGAGAGAGACTGGGAAAAAAGAATGGAATTCAGGGAAAAGCATAGAAAGTTGTTCAGTGAAGGGAAAGAGATTTATGAGGAAAGACTTATAAGAGGTAACAGACTGGCCAAATAATGACTAGGTAGGGGATATGAGGCATGGTAGCAGTCTATAAATATTTCAAGATATAAACACACAAATAAGACAAAAGAATTATCTAATGATGTTCATGGAGTATAACTAGGAGTTAGAAGATTAATGTAAAAAAGGAAAAATGTAGGTTAAATATCAAGGAAAGCTTCTTGAAAGTAAGATGCCTTAGACTGGCTGAAGAAAGGAAATAATGTGTAGATCCTCTCTTGTGTTCCACAAATTTTGTAATAAAATGAAATAATGCACTAGCAAGTGCACCATAGAGCAAGCATTTTTGCTTGCATTTACATAGAGAAAAGAAACTAAAATACCTTTAGCCTCAATAAAGTAATCTTAAATTTATTCGATGTTAATTCACTTTAAAAACAAATCATCTTATTAATTTCCAATATTCAGTTGGCATTAATGTTACATAGCTAAAATATTTCTATAGGTTAATAATTTTTAGATAGTAGAACTGTTTGAAGGTTTAATTGTCATTCCTGTAAAGGTGATGATTAAAATAGATTTTGTGTATAAACAGTAAGCAACACTTTTTTCAATCTAATTTGGAAAATTTTTAAAATTTTAATTCATAAAAAATTTTAGACAATTCCTTAGGTTGTTTTTTCTCCTTATTTATTCCAGAATATCAGAAAAAGATTGTGGCATTATCTAGCCTACTGTTCAAAATTAGAGCATGAGTTATAGCTCTTAAAATTCTTCTCTATTTTCTTCATTAAGATATTTACTTCAAACAAACCTTGTATTTATATTGGTATAAAATTACCTTTATAAAATTTCTGGTGCGTTTTGTTTTCATAGAAATATTATAATTAAAGAAAAAGTTCTTGAAACTTCTGTTTCCAAGGAGTTATACAGATTATTAGAACACGTAAAATCCCATCTCCCTTATATTACTCTTTTTACCAATTTTAATAGAAAGCGTTGTTTAAATCCCGCTTTAAGCCATTAAAAGTCCCAGTTTAGTAATAACTCCTCTAATCTTAAACTAGCTTATCTGTCCTAAAGTAATGTATGTAAGTAATGTATGTAATGTATGTAAGATCTAAATGTTGCCTTTGCTTGACTAAGACCACCAGAAAGAAATCCACCATTCTCTTAAATTCAGTCTTAAGTTTTCTGGTCTAATAGACTCATATACTTCTACCAAGGTTTTTATTCATCATCACATGATAAGTTTGTTCGTTAAAACCCATGATACCAATTAACAGTGAGTCAACATGATAGGAGATATGAAAATTGGCAAATGTGAGCAGCAGCACTACAGAAAGAGCTACTACGTTCTGCAGTTTCATCCTCAAGACTAAAACATTATTTACCTTTCTCTGCATGTCTGGCTACTGAAAATCACGTTGATAAAAGTGCTTAAGTTGTCTTAGCTAATGAATGAAGGATGGATGCGTGTGTGGATATGAGCGTGCACGTGTAGCTGCTAGGAAAAAAATAGAAAGACTTAAGAGGAATTTCTGAAAATATTTTACCAGCGTGCTTTCTTAGGGTCCAGTCCAACCCAAACGAGACTCTGTGGCTGCTGGCCACGGGAAGCTCAGTAAACTTCCTGTGTGAGGAATTCCAGTCAAACCCAAGGCTGCTCGGAGCTGAAACCTCTCTGTGACAGCCTGCCTCTGTTGGGCTGTCACAGGGGAGCTCCCTCGGCCAGCTGCGTGATAGAGACACAGAGTTCTGACAGAGGCAGAGCTAACCTGAGCTGAAAAAAGTCACCAGGTTCTTTAGAAAGGTCACATGTTGTTTTATTCGTTGCTCAGGCTCTGATGGTTTCACTCGGAATCCTTTTATGCAGCTTGAAGTTTATTTTTAACGTATCTCTGTGTGAAATATGTGGAGGAACTGCGGTTTTCCAACTTAGTAACAACAAAAGAAAAACTGATATCAGAAGAAAGCTCAAAAAAAGCTGTTCTCAGGAGAAAGTCTCAGAAGCTACAGAATTCCTAGACATATAATGGCCTAGAAGAAATGTAGTGCAGTCTCAGCGTATATGCACACATGTACACAAATGTATGACAAAGGAATCATAGATTATATTTCAAATGTTATTACGTGCTGTCATATGCATGAACAGGATTTTGTGTTTTATGAGAGGTAGGCAGTCTTATTTGGACAATGAGAATGATTTAACATAACAATGAAGTCATTAGTATAATATCCTATTATAGGTATGAATGTCTCTTTTGTTCATATAGCAAATACATTTTTGCTGAAATTATAATAGTATATTTTAGGTTATAATGTAAATGTGGTATAACTCTGCAGACATCACCAGAGTCACATTCACATATATTGCATATTTTTGTTCAAATAAGAGCACTTAACATAAACCCTAATATTCTGTTACTAATCTTTAGAATTAATTGTCCTCCACAAGTGATTTGAAGTTGAAATATAGCATGATACACATCTAAAATAAATATTTTAGCAGTTCTGTGATAATGACTTCAGTTAAAATGCAGTTAATAATTTGCCATACCCTCTGGCTTACAGTTTGATCTCCCATATGTCTCAGGTTGTCTCCCCTACAGGACAAAGCCCATAACCTTTCCTCAGCCCCAACTGGAGGCCACAGCTTCAGTGAATCACTGTTTTCTACCACAGTAGATGTGTGAAGTTCAGTTTCTCAGCCTCATAAAATCCCTCATCAGCAGTCTTATATTTATATGTGGTGGGTGTTATCTGCTGTTGTAGAGAAGAAAGGCACAGGTATCTGAAATCCAAGAAGGATCAAAGCAGGAGAGTCTGTGAGAACTTTACCTAGCACCAAGAACATGTTAGGTATACGGAAGACAAAAATTACGAACATAAATAATATATATGTATATATAATAATATAATGTTTCCTTGTAAAAACAATGTACTTGTTTGCATCACCATTTGAATTAATATTTCTCCTTTACTCTGGTTTTGCCTTACTGAACTATTAGTACTTTATAGTCTTTTTCATTCCATAATTATTGCAGCTCAATTATGCTCTTGCATATGTCAGGTACAGTGCAGTCTAATTTAATCTTCATTACACCTTGCCATATTGCAATTATACATGCTATCAGAGTGTTAACACATATTTAAACCTGTTATTCCTTTGTCACTGATTTACAAAGAGGTACCTGAAAAGAAGCAGATGTCATAATTACGTGCTTATGCAGCTCATTTTCTACTAAGTCTCAACGTAAATTGCAGATGAGCAAGGCATGTCCTGAAATTAATGTAGTGATAGTACACTAATGCTGTGATTCATTATGGTTTGTCAATGTGCTGCACTTCTGGAATGTGTGATAAAATTATATTAATACTGCACGGTAATGAGATTAATGAATTTGTACATGGAAAAGAATAATGGTTCCCTTTGTTAGACTATTGAAAAAATAACATATAGGTAATTAAAAAGAATTAGTCAAACTCCATACAACCCCATTTATATTAAATTAATTTGTCTGGCTTCATTTCTAATAATTGATCACTCTCTGTAAATTATAAAGCAATCTTCAACCATATGAACTACTACTGTAGGAGGAGAGTTTCCAGAGTATTATGAACCATCAAGGTGGTCCCTGTGGGTTCATATTAATTAAGGTTTAACAGTTTGGAAAATTGTAGCAATATTTTATGATTCATGTAATTAAACTCTGTAACAAAACGTCACAACCACTAGTTATATCTGTGCCTATGATTTATATCTTACCCTTATTTCAAAGGCAGCAGAAGTAATGAAATATTCTTGAACACACAGACAATCAAAGGAAAAATGTACTGGTTGTTTTTAGTGTTGCTAACTAATCACATTAGCATTTCATTGCCTCTACTTCAGGCACTAATGGCCACCATCAGACAGTGCAAATTAGATTAATTTAATATTCAACATCATAAGCTTTTTCAATAAAGTCTTGATTCTGATCTCTGACTCATTTTTCTCCCCTGTAATCCCACTTGTTTCAATTGAATTTTTCTCCTCTTTTCTGTACCAACAGTTCAGAATCTAACCCCTTCCTTCTTTGGTTTTCTGATACAATTAATACTTGCTATCAAAAGCTACTTCTGTAAATCTGAAGTCACAGATCTTCTAAACAAAACAGAACTGCCGTCTAATGTGACTGATGCTGAATTTCAGAGACTCACTGCATAAAATTGAAAGACTCTGTTTGAAAACAGGTTGTCTTGTGGAAAATATTCTTTCATAATCTGACATATTCAGTCACTTAGGCAATTAGTGTTCTTGAGGTATTGTTTTTCTTTGCTTCCTGCTGAAGTTTCTCACTTTAAAATCTTTGGTACTAAATATTAACACTAAAGAAGAACTTTTAAAGTAAAATTTTGTTGCCAAAAAAAGGTGAAGAATTTGCAAGAAATCTTTAGTTTTGACTGAATTCTTGAATCTGAAAAATATATTCTAAAAGACATGTAAAATTGTTAACACTCGCAGTGCAAAAATCAACTCCTGTTTCATTTAATGATATCCTATTGTAAACTGTTCTTGGATGCCCAAAAGTACAACATCTGTTCTGCTGTGTGTCACTTGCAATTGATGGCACATCCTGCTCAGTGTGTCTCCAAGATTGATAGTAGATGGTGGATCAATCAAGCAGGTAGATGTCTAAATTCTATAAATTGTCCATAATAAAGACAGTTCTAACAGATCAGATACCAGCTTTGAGACTAATACAAATGCAGGGATTATGAATTAAAAAAAACCCAACAGCTTTCAAGGTTATACTTATTTCTATATCCAAATTTAAGCTAGAAAGCAAAACTTTGTTTTTAAGTAACTGCTTGGTTGTTGGTTTTGTTGTTTTTTTTTTTTTCCAAAATTCTAAAAATTTCCCCCCAAAAAGCTTTTACCTTTTATTTTTCAGACTGAGGAGTATGTCACCGCTATCTCAGCTTGTGAGCTGGGGTTTGTGTAGAGAGTGCACATGGCTTGCATTGTGTGCGACACACTCTGATGTGCTTTGTGCATTAATAGGATTCTTCTGCTTCTACAACAATACAAAATTTGGTTTTCTGGTAGAAATAGTATCTGTTCTCAATGATCTTTGTTCTCAGATATCACAGTAATGGGCATCAAATAAGTACCAGAGAAGAGAACTGGTTAGTGCAAATGAGCAACAAATGTAAGGCTTGAAGTGAGTCCATTTAATTGACCTGCAGGCCTCAGACTCAGCTCTGACTCCAAAAGGGCCCATTGCACCAAGCAGTCCTTGAGATTCTCTGGATGAAAGAGGGCAGCACGTGCGTTAGGGACATTGGGTCCATTCTAAGAGGTGACAGAAATCCCACAGTTCCTCTACGTGCATTTTGGACCAAAATGGGTAGGGAGTCCACAGAAATGGCTTGTGATTCTCTGCTATCTTTGCCAAAAGCCTGTTTCCTGACAGGAAACTCAAAGTGACTGCCTCTCCAAACCTGTCAATTACTATCCTTAAAAGGAACAGCATTCTTAATCCATCTTTGAATTCCTCATGTTACTAATTTTTCCTACCCACTCTGTCACTGGAAAGTGTTTCCAGTTCAGGTGTAAGCACCCCTGAAATCTGTTATAGCCAAGTAAATAGAAATATACACCATAATTACAGGGGAAAAAATTACTCTCATTGGTCGATATTCATATTCCAGCTTTAATTTTTGTGAGTTAGTGGGTTTTCTCCTCTGTGTTATTATGCTGTCTTTTTCCTGGAAGTAAAATTTAGCCTAGGGTTTATAGGTTTTAGGAGATAACAATTCTATCCTAATCTAGTTATGACAGATTTAATATTAATGGGACTAAGAGGAAAATCAGTTTCCTGACAAATGATGATAAAGTGAAATCTTTAAGCAATAATAAAAATCAACATGCCATATCACGTCACCAGTCATTCAAGAGTGACAAGCAGAAACAATCTGCTGAGACAACATCCAACCACAAGCATAATCACATTTATGACTAAATTCCCATTTAACATCAATCACATCAAATTAATAACCACTCTCAAAGAAAATTAAATCCTAAGTGTATTTTTCCTTTAAAGTGTTATGATCAGAGAAGAAAGTCCTAATTAAATCTTAAACCAACTACATGTTTTATACATGTGACACCTGTAACTTGGCCAGCGTTGTGAATTGGCCCCATGTGGATTTTCATCATAAAAGAAACTGACAATCCCTTCTAGCAGCTGCCATAAGTTTGATTAACGTGTAGCATATCCTTTTGTGAAAGTTCTTGTAAAGATTTTCCATTACTTTAATGACTGTAAAGCCATTTTGATTTAGGAAAATACCAGGCTATGATGATTACTGTTCGACATGCAACTCGGAGACAAAGCTACGAGCCAATGTTTATTCTCCTCTTCCTATGAGTAGAGTGTTTGTTAACACTAGACATCCTGCTCATACCTTATTTCTTCTTCCCAAGTGATTTATTCAACTGGTAAGGGCAATCTGAAAATAATTTCTCTAACTTACTGTTGTGGTTTAACCCCAGCCAAGCACTAAGTCCCACACAGATGCTCGCTGCCTTACGTAGAGCATTCTGTGATTAAGATACACAGGAATTCTGCATATACTAAACCAGAATTTAGACTTTTAAACTTTATGCAACTCCCAAGTACTTCGATGTCTGAGAATGGCATATGAATGCAGCTGCTCATTTTCATCTGTGAAAGTGAGTCTGGGCACCTCAGGACACACCCTGATACCCAAACTGTCCTTCAGTGGTGCAGACTCTGCTGGAAACACCCATGTACAAACTACTGCCAGGATTCTGTCTTTCCCTAGGTTTTTATTATGTCTCCTCTTTCCCAGACAGCAGAGGATTTGGTTATGTGACAGAAAAGCTTGCCACCACTCTTTCTGATGATTGTGCCTAATAGAGACACGAGACACTAATTTAAATGTATAGCAATTAAAACTAGAGAAGTTTAGGAAAAAATTTAAAAAATGCATATTAAGTACTGAAGATGCTCTTGGAGTTCATTCCAGCCCTTGTTATTTTTTAATTTCAAACAATGTTCAACCGATTTAAAATTTCCTAGGGTGAAACACAGGTTTTTGTTCTTGTACTTCCTACATGCTGTGGCAAAATAGTTCTTTATTTAAGGATGAAATAGTAGATGCAGATCTCTCCCCCATGAAATTTTTTCCTTCCCATTCATGAAAGCAGAAACTTGGATAAAGAATATATTTTGCAAAGAATGAATCAAGTGCAATGGTTAGCATGCACTTTTCTGCATTCCTTTAATATGGTTCAGCAAGGGATTATAGTTTTTTTCAGGGCCACAAATTCTGACCTAGGTCATGCTAAACCAAGTAACATACAACATTTCCTTAAAGCTAGTCTTTGCAAATCACAGTCCTATGATGACAACTTCTTGCCTTTTAATTATAACATGATATAATTTTATAATATGCAAGTCTGTTATCATAGATTCTGCTGAAATATTCAGGGCTAAGTAAAGATGTGAAGACACCTTTTTGAGACAGAATATTGGCAAACAGTCTCTCCTATGCCTTACAGCAAGAAAAGCAATCTTGCTGCAGCTGTTGTGTTTATTATAAAATTCATGCTATAAAAGTGTTACCTGAACACAAGTTAAAGTATTTTTATTTAAACCTCCCAAATTGAGAGGCAGATTTCCTCACATGATTATGAGGTCTCCAAGGCCTACTGTGGTTATCTGGCATAAATTTTTTAATTCATTCTCACTTAAAAGTTTCCTGAAGTGTCAAGCCCAGATCTCAATGTACTTTGTCACTGAAGGTGAGCTTGTGAGTCCCTTCAGTACACCAGGGAACAGCTATTGACATGTGCAGTTCCAGTGTCTGCCCAGGCACTGGAGGGGAATGGCTGCACCAAGCCATGGTAGAGATCATGACAGACTTCCCAACAGCTACTCACAGCATGAAAACTACTCAGCCCAAAAAAAGAGTTTCATATTCTGGTCATAATCACAGTCCTATAATATATATATTTTATTTTTTCATTTGAACAAATGGCTAATAATTTGAAATAATAAGGTGTTTCTATGCATAGCTGGAATTCAAAAATACAGCGTCTCTGCCATTATGCATTTGCATACGTATATATGCATCTTCCTTCCCACGTCTACACAGACTGAAACAGAATTGGGAAGAATCAGCAGAGATCCTGATCTATGAGTTTTAAATCAATAGCCAAGTAGAAATAGATGTTACTGGAACCATATGAGTACACAGAACTGCTGTCTCATAGGAAAAACTCGGGTCTCTCAAGTGAAATGTTTTCTGCATTCACAGCTCAGGGTGAACAGCCCTCCTCTGGGTCCAGTGCAGCAGGTTAATTTGCTCTGCCAGCAGCTTTATTATGTAAGACACTAAGCTTTGCATCTTGCAACTTATTTTATCAGCCTTTGATCTATACATATATTTTGTCGAAACTAGATTTGAATAAAATGCATATGAATAACCATGCAAACGAGGAAGGTCCTCCTGCATCCTATGGGTTGTGTAACTACCAACAAAAGCCAGATTAATGAATTTCCTTCTCGTACCTCAATTTTTCTCTTCTTTATTAACTAAAATTCATTTATTTGTGAGCTCAGCTTGCCCAGCCCTAGTATGAGCTGGCAGCAAGGAGTGTTAACCAAAGTCTCCAAAGGGGTGGATCAGCACTTCCTCCCAGAGTTAAATGCAGGAAACCAGTCACATAAGCAGGAGGTTTGAGAGCATTAGCAGTGGTTTTAGGGGAAATAAAACTTGTTCCAAGGAGTAAATCTACATGGTGAAAGCTAGATAAAAATAAAGCACTGCACTAACAGTGCAAGCTGGACAACTTGTACTACCAGAGCAGCTTCTCCGGGCTGTCTTGAGTTTCACAAAGATGAAAGCTTTAAGCCCCCCATACCTAAATAATCCATCAGCTTTCTTGTCAACTCCTTTCTCCATTTATCCTATTGATAAATACCAACGTTTTAATCTAAGATGCAAACAGATATGGCCCATTCTGTTTTATCAAAAATATGCTTAACCTGGCAATATGTCCTAAACATACCCAGAGTTTTGGACCACTTTGAGCTTGCTGATCCTCTTGACTAACCAAGAACATACTTTATAAACATTCTTTCCATTTATTTTCTAAAGTGGTTTTGTTTGAGTTTTGTTTTAGAGATTAAAACTTGTTAAAAGATCACTTTGATGAAAGATTGGAACTGTACAGATCACCTCATCAGATTTATATTAATGTGGCATAGACAGGCATTTACAAATTTTCAAAAATTGAGCAAAGAAGGGTAACTTAGCAGATAAAGTTAATAACTTGCCTGCTAAACAGCTTTCACTAGATGCCCCTTTGCTCATTGTACACAAAAGCTTTGGGGGTCACCGGCATTCTGAGTACAGAAGTTAGAGATTTATATTTAATTCCTGCAGGATGTGTACCTGTGGCCATTTTTTTTTCATCGAGTAAAGCTGACTTGGAGGCAGTTATCTGTGCCATGACCCACTGCATCTTGCTCCATTTTCCCAATTTAGAAGGGTGTCACTGATACTTGCCACATGCTCAGCTCTTACAGGGGTAGCTGTGTCTTAGCGAGCATCTGACAAAAGAGCAGGGCAGAGTTTTGAATGAGCACTTGGTAGTTAGGTGCTCAGCCTGTACTGACTGCTAGCAATTTCCCTGCCAAAATTATGCTTAAAACAGACAGTGAAAAATGATGTCCCAATTGAATGAGCTTGCTTTAAAGACATGTGGAGACAAGACAAACCATAGTCAACTTTTAATCCCGCCTTTCATAAATAAATATAAAGAAAAATTATTGCAGAAAAATTTAGGAAATTATTCTTCTTTAAACACAAGCCTAATTACAAATGAACATCAGCTATAGGCTATGTACTAATGCTGTTTATTACATTGATTATAACAGGGAATCCCTAGGGTTAGTTGATGAAATAAAGATTTAATCTGAGGGTAAAGCGCAACAACAAAAATGTAGTTAATTGTAAACAATAGTATTCCAAGTCCAGCTGAGTCCATCAATATGAAAACAGAAGTTAACCTCATCCTTCCACTACTGTAAACATATTAGATGCTATTTATTGTGATTACATGTGTGTGGCCTGTTACAGCCTAAATAGGAACATTTTCGTGACTGAAAGACATAAACATCAGATAACTAACATCATTATTCCCATTTGAAGGATATAAAATCTAAATATTAATTTTAATAGTAAGATTAGCAACTTGGGAAATCACCCACACCAAAATCATTGCTATAATATCCATTGCTAATAAAATATTTGAGTTCCAAGAAGATTAAAAGTACAGGTGGGATTCAGCAGGAGTTTATATGCTGTGCTGACACGTGTCATAAACAGATTTCATACAAAAAAAAGAATACAGATTTTCCACCAAAGCAGAATGAGTCACAGTAATGGGAATTAAGTTAAAAGATAATTAAAAAAAAAAAAAAGCCAAACAACAAAACCCACCCTGTGGAAAACACTGCTAGTCACAAGAGAGGGGAGCAGTACCCTCAGCAGGGCCATGGACAAGGTGCAGTCAGCACAGGTAGGGAGGCCAGGGCACTGTCAGTGTTGGTGTCCAGCTGTGCCGTGGGGTTCCAACACTCCCAGCAGCTCCCTGTGGGGCCAGCCGGAGCTCAGCAGACCAAATTCACCTGAAACCACCCCAAGAAAACACAGCCATGTCACCAGCGCGGCCAGGCTGTCCTTGAAGGCAAAGCAGCTCCTGTGTAGAGCCAAAGTTATGAACTTTCCTAGCCCCCTTTGAGCCGTGCCCAGAGCTCCTGGGCTGAGCTGGCTCCCCTCTTGGCCCAGCATCACACTGTCCCAGAAACTTCTGGCACTTAGTGCAGACCTCAGCAGGACTCCAGGTTCAGTCCCATGGGCTGCACAATTGGAATATTCTGCTGTTCAGCTGTCACTGACACCCATTACCAAATCTAAGAGAAATGTGACTTTGGGGTTCCCTGTCCTGTGCCCGTACAGGACTTTTGGTTTGTCAACATTTGAGACACAAAAAGTTGATGTGTTATTTTTGGAGCAGTGCCAAGGATACTGAGGGGATATTTTTGGTAGTATCATGACATTGCAAAAGACTGGTTAGAGAAGACTCGGGAAAAGGCAAAACTCAGCTAACTGCCAGGGATACCCCTTTACCCAATGCCTTTCAAAGGTGTTACCCTTAAAGAGACAGCCACTGACATGAAGTGATCAGAACTGTGGAAGACTTCTGAAGAGGGGAAATCACAAAGGGACATCGTCCCTGTGACACCACAGCAGATTTACATTGCAGGAGTAGAGGCTGAGTCTTGGCTACAGCCTCCCCATCTGAATCTACATTTTCACAAAGGCAGGCCTTTCATGTTTTGAAATTCATCTGGAAAAGAGTTGGATTCCTTAGACACATTTTGCTCCACGCTACTTTTTCCCATGCTGTTCTTCATTTACAAGTAGTTCCTACTACTATTATTTTAAACTTCTCTCAGTATTGCTTTTGCTCTAATATTTTAACACTGCATGCATTTAATATCAGCCATCCTTAAGGGACTTTTCCTGCACTGTTTTTCTTGACATTGTTATCATTACTGTAAGCATTGCTATGAATAATCAAATGGTGGCCTGTAGACACTGAAAGAAGAAAGGTCAGATACTGTATATGGCATATGATTTGCACATCCTTGAAAGGGAAATGAGTCATCTACATAATACATACAGTTGCATATGACTGAGATGCTAAAGATAAGATATGTTTATAAATGAATAAACTTTGTGATTATAGTAACATATAATGGTGATTTTTAAAAAAAAATAGGATTAATCTGTGTAGCAACCTTTCACTTAAAAATAGTGCTGAATACTGAAACTCAATGTACATATGATTCATAGCAAAATGCATTTTTAATTTTGTAGACCCTTCTTAAGAAGAAAAGCATCAGTGGCTTGTTACTAATATCTGAACCTCTCAGAAACACAAAGTTGCTTTTAAGTATGGAATAGAGCACTCTGCTTTCCAAGTATTATGAGCATATCACAAGAGTTCAGTGCTCCTATTTTGGCACGGGACCCATAAAAAATGACACTATGTTTTAAAAGAGTTAGTAAAAGAAAAGGAATAGAAATGAGCTTTAGCAAACGAAGAACAAGAATATATTTTCTTTCATTTCCAGCTCTTCCCATGTCATCCCATATTTTGAACAGGCCCTCCAAGTCAATACCCTTCTAGCCAACCAGATAAGGAATTAAGTGCAGAAGCCAATCTTCTCAACTCTAAAGCAGTGACCAAATACTGTCATTATCCCTCTCCTCCATCTATTAACCCTGCTGGGAGATAATGTAGTGGAGGGGCAGAACCTGCCCAGGGTGGGCAGTGCCTGAGAAGACTGAGCTGGAAGGGTCAAGTTCCCTGTCCCAGCCCCAGATCGTGTGAGCCCTGAGCCTGTGCTGCAGAGCCCTGTCCCCTGCACCATGGCTTGTTCACACAGGTTCCAGCAGATATCCCCAATTCAGCCACTGCAGAGGAGCTTCCAAATCAAGACAAATATTAAGAACATCACAGCTTCCCTTCCTGCTTTGCAATGCATTTGGTGATCACTTTGGCTCACTTCCACACTGCACAGCAGTGGAGAGTATTTGATCTTTGGCTAGGATACCTCACAGCCTTCCCCAGATGAAAAGTTCAACTCAGCTTGGTGATTAGGAGTCCAGTTTGAAAGCACAGCAGGATAAAGAGCTCAGATTAAAATCAGAAATATTCCAAACACCACAGCTCTGAGAGGGCTGAAGTTAAAATTAAACATTGGAGTCAGCACAATACAAGAAATTCACAACCAACTGGTGTATATCTTGCATAATAAAAGTTTAACCACATATGTTCTTAATATACAGGGTAGAGACCCAAATATGACCTGGATAAATACACTGTAATATGAACCAAAACCTTTGTTGCGTACCTTCAGCTTCATAATCTACAAAGCTGAATCTTTGCAGTGCAGTAAGCTGAGCCTCAACAACAAATATCTCAATTTATCTGGCTAGTTGTTTACAAACAACTGATAATTATTTATGCTATCACTGCTGCTGTTATGTATTTTATCAGTTGCTTCATTTTTTTTTCATTTTGTATGGTCTTTCAACTGTCATAAACCAGTACAACAATCTGTCAACATGAAATAATTAATAATTGTTATGTGAGTGACTGATTTACTCTGGAGAACATGAAAGGCCATGAAACCTGAAGTTTCCTGGTCTACATAGTGTGCACAAAGGAAATGAGCATAAGCAATCACTGTCAGCTGTTCTTGTAAGTAAGAATTGAATCATTTATCTGTCTGCATGTATACATTATCATCATCTCCCACTCTGAGGTAAGCCCTAATAGCACTTTATTGTACAGAAATGGGGTTGTTACAAATATTTCATAAAAAATACTACTCATTCCATTTGAGAAGAATACTTGATCATGTACATATTTAGCATAAAGTGGAAATTTGGCTCTACAAGATATTTTGTTTTTGTCTGCACTAATTAAAACACAGCTGAACACTAGATCTAATTCAAATTGATAATGCACAGTACAGTAATAATAATTTAAATGCTTATTTCTTTTGTTCTTTTCCTTTCTTTTGTTCTCCACTTGTTATTTTTTGTATTCAACACCTGCAAATACCTTTCTCTGTTTTAGTACTTCAACTATTTTAAGTTATTTTGCATCAGAATGCTGAATTTATGCCATAAACCTAATTTGTATCCATGAAATAATTTAAATCAATCATATGAGAGTATCTTGCTCTAAGTTTACAGGAAAACTACTTTTGATGTAAATGGAAATAGAGCATGCAACTTATGGCAGTCACAGCTGAATGTTTCATTCCACCTCAGCAGAAATCTAAAAGTCAAGGTAAAACCTGAAAGCTTTTTTAAGCAATCACATAACTCAAAATAAAATTTATTATTTACTTTCTGTGTGAACAAGAAGACATGCTAGTAGGCAGCAAAGCAGCATAGAGAAATATTTACAGGCTGCCATTTTTGTAACACATAAAGCTTTATGAATAATAAATTGTTTTTAGAGGTTATGCCACTTTCTGAAAAATTAAAAGACAATTTTCCTTTTCTCCTTGGGGAAATAAATTACATTTAAACATACCTAATTATAAATAAATAATAATTATATATTAAATATAATGTAATGAAGCATAAAGATAGCTAAATGTGGTAGAATAACATATAAATATGTGTTTTAACAAAGAATAAAGTTACACCTGCAAAAAAGTTAATTTTGATCAGGATGTTTTTATGTAGTGAAGCTCGGGCCTTTTGTTCAAATGAAGTATCTTTGAGTGTGACTCATCTATGACAAGGTTTGTATGATGTGGGAACCTGTGAAGTTCCTGTAGGCTGGAAGACACAGGAGATCCTTTCTAAAATTGCATCCCATGCCCGCATGGGACGGCATGGATGTCTCCTGGATCCCATAGGGCAGTGCCTGCAGGCTTCTGGTTCACCCCAAGCAGCCCCAACCCTGGGACCAACCTGGGGAGCAGGACACTCTGAGGGCACAAGCAGGAGTGTCTGCAGGTAGAGCCCTCCAGAATAACAAATTCAAACAGACTAGAGAAATTTCTTTTTCAGAATTAAACTGGAGTGTAGAAAAACTTCTCAATTCTTTCCCAGACTGATTCTTCCACAGCCTGGCTCTTTGTTACACAGGTACAACTTGAAAGGGTAAAAACGTATGAAAAAGCCACACGGACTGCAGAAGGCAGGTGGAGGAGAATCGACACCGAGCATTCCTTTAGCCAGTGTGCCCTCCTGGCTGGCAGGAGGTACCAGCACAACCTGCCTCTGCTCTTGCCTGCTGGCATCAGCTGTGCCTCCAGGGCTGCTGGCACGTCCTGCCCTGCTCCATCTCTGCATATCTCCACATATCTCCAGAGCTGAGACAACCCAAGAACTGCTCAAAGGGCTCTGAACCTTCTATCATATTTCTCCTTTTCTCCATTCCTTGTACTATATTTGACTTTCAAAACTTTCTCTATAATTTAAAATTGAATTTATCAGTGTTTAATTGAGAAAAGTAACTTTAAACCCGTGAGATCACTGGGGAAGAAACAGAGCCTACACCCAAGCAGGCTTACTCCCAGACTGCTTTCTCATACTCATTCCAATAGAATGCTAATAATTATGTTAAAAAGCTAATTTAAGAAATCCAATTTTTGGAAAATGGGTTTTCAAAGGGCACATTTAACAACTAGAGAAAGTTCGATCTGATTTCCCCATTAGAAGAGGAAGGAAAATCCAATTTTAATCTATTTTTGTTCTCTTAAAAAGATGATATATAGAACTTACTTTGAAAATCATCCTTTCAAAGCTGAACCTAGTATAAGCATGTGCTAACTTGCAAAGTGCAATTAAACAGTTCCGATAATTCTGCCTGAAAAAATTAGCAGCAGTATTAAGAAGGCAAGTTGTTTTCAAAATGTCCATGGCAGAAATGCTTCTGTGTTAAGCTGGTATTGATTCTGAAACAATCTTACACATGATAAATGAGAGCACATTTAGGAGAGGATTCAGTCATAAGAGCTCACAAATCAATCAGCTTGTCAACAGGCAGACCAAATTCAATTTTTATTCTTAGTAAACTCTTATTTGGTGGTAGGCCACTGTTTACTTTGAAATTGCTTTACAAAGGAATGGGGAAGGAGAGGAAACATGGGAAAGACAAGCTTTCATCAACATATTAGAAGTTGATATTTTATTTAGGGCTGGGACAGGGAAAATCTGATTGTCCCTTGGATAATGTACATAGTTTATCTTCTTCTGGATGATCATAAACGTTTGCTCAGGTAACGGCCTTTATCTGCAGCAGCATCTCTTAATAGTTCTTGTATAAGTGAGACCTGGCATCACTAATTTGTGACAGAGCACACTGCAATTGGCATGTCATATTCTTAACCAATAACCTGATATACACAAGAGCTGCTGCATCTCTTGCCAAGTCATGCATATTTCTGACAAGTAGAAATAGTATTGTGTTCTGATAGCTCAGAGTTAGAGTTGGAGTGAAATGACATGACAAGAAAAACGCTAAATCCCCATGAACATATTCTCCAGAATTTCCAATCTTCTGGTCCTGAGAAACTCATCAACAGTAACCTGGCTGGAACTTGGTTATTGGAACACCTCCCATTCAACATAATTCAGTTACACTACCAATTAGTGACTTTGCACTGATATCACTGCTTGATTTCTAAAATATCAGTATTTCAGTCTAGAGAGTCCAACCGGAGAGCTACGGGCAATCCACGGGTTGTGGAGGGGGATCCTCTGTATGAGCCCGCTCAGGCACATCCCTCTTGCCAGCCTAAAGAGGACTGACTTTGTGGAAGAATCTAACCTAAACAAAAAGCCAGAGTAAGTCAGTTCCTGAGCCTTACATGCAAAACTCCCATTGTAGGAGTCCAAGCTGAGTATTATTGCACCAAAGTATCACAGAGAGCTGCACTGCGGGAACAAGTACAGACATTCTGAGTCATGGATGATGCAAACATCTGTTGAGATTTCTCTATCAGGATTAAGTCTTGGAGAGCAGAAATCAGAACATGAACTATTCTTATTACTCCCTCCCTCTTCATTACAATTAAAATGAGAAGTTGGAGACAAAGGCTTTATGAACATAGGACAGAATTCATTGGTGTTTTCTTCCCTAGACACAAGATTGTTTTCTGTCATGATTCTTCTCCTCATTGCCTCCTTTACCTTTAGATAATGATATGAAGGTGACATTCTTCTTGTGCCAAAGTTGGATTTCCCTCACCCTTTTGGTTGATAAAACTAGAAACCCACCAGACCCGTGTATTTCTGGAAAGCACATGCCTATTTGATTTTTTTTAATTTAGTCAATATTAATTATGTTCCTGCAAATAGTATTTCTGGAGATGCTTATGGAAGAGAATTTTGTGTGGATTTAGCACATATTGCCAAACAGATGTCATACAGAATTGACATTTGGAGCATAGATCTATCCAATTAGGGATCTTTTCTTCAGTAAATTAATTGGTTTTGTCATAGACACTCATCAGGACTGCAAACCGCGTGGGATGGGTTTTAGTTTTTATTCAACAGAGAGTCAGACTTGGGCAAATTCAACTTTGGTGCCTTAATCTCATTTGTTTCTGTTATTGCACTATAACCAAATAAAAGACTAAAATAAAACCCCAAATATGAACATCTCTAAATATTGCAGTCAGAATTTGCAACAACATGTGAATTTCATGCCTGAGATTTTAAAGTTGCATCCAGGTGACCCAGAACTCCAACTCCAAACATTCAAAACTTAATAGTTTCCAAAGTGCTAGTCACAACTGGAAACCTAAGGATAATAATATATAGGTTTAAACACGTGTCTTGTATGAAAGACATCAAGACTGTGCAGAACATCATGCAGTGAGGATAACTCAGCCTGACCTCTCTGCAGAAAGAAGATATGTACAAGAAAAGCAATTTAGCAGACTTTGTGTTTTAAGCCTGTGAGAGTCCCATATTTCAATCATTACTCTGATGTCTAACATCTGAAGGTAAGTGAATCTTAAAAGACCCTTCTCATCAGCCTGGGAAAACATGTCTTACAGACACTTCCAAGATAACAACTATGAGATGATTAAACATCTTCCAACAAGTTCAACTCCTCCTCCTTTCTCCTGTCTCTTAAAACAATCAAACTTACAGGAAACCCCTAACAAACAAAAGCATTTGGAGGAAATACTGTGTTCTGCTTCTTGTGGTACAAAGGAAGAAGACAAGAGTATCTTGTTTCACTGTTGTGTTTTAATGAGAAAAACTACCCCCTCGCTTTTTATCCTTCAATTCAGAGCACATGAGAGGCATACTGGAACCCAATAATACATCCTTGAATGACCAGTAAAAACCTGTTAGTTCCATTCATTTTAAAATAATAAAAATTAGCAGACTCTCATGTCAACCTGAGCAACCTGTTAAATGCAGGCACTGGCAAATGACACTACTTGAATAATAATTAATTCCGACATGACTTGGAAATATGTATTCAACTAATATCAGACATGAAGGTATTTGTTGAGTTTTATTGGATTTTAAGCACAGGTAATTTGTTTTCATTTCCTTCTTTATCATAGATACTTTTCCCATTTTTACTATATAAAATCAGAGTATCATATTCTCTGTTAAAAGCAATATTAAATTACTTTTAGGAAACAAAGATTATTATATATGGTTTTTTCTGATCTGCTTTTAACCAGAATAAAGCTGCACATCTGGTATATTTTAGTTTTGGGATATGGAATATCTCTGTCTTTCCCAAACATTGTCTACTGTAAACCAAACTGAACAACTTTCGGAAGTGTTCCTTTTTCACTGAAATTTGAACCCTATGGAGAATGCTTGGCATATGGATTAAAAATGGATGTGAAAAACTAGTCATGATTGGAACAAAGGGATTTTTTTTAGACCACAGGAATGGATATAAACTTGAAGGTGCAATCCATCCTAGCTTCAGTTATTAGGATATATAATTCAGAAATCAAGACTGGATCTAAGCCAAAGGTGATAAATGAAGACAGCATACTTATAAATGATGGCATTCAGGAAGAAGAAGTACATAGTAGGTTTTTTTATGGATACTAAGTGCATTTTTATACAGGAATCAAATTTACAGTGCCAGGATACATATTTCAAATGAAACTGAAGTTGTACTATTTATTTCTGCACTGAGTCAAAAGTATAGAAAAGCCAAGCAAAAGGGTGGTCCTCTCCATTGTGTTTCCTCATAAAAACCAAGTGTCTATGTTTAAATGCAAGCAACACAGGCTTAAGGTTATGTTAATTCCTAGCCTTATGCAAACTGAACACCCTGTGCCGTACAATTACAATACAACTCCCAGGGTTTTATTACAGAGTAACAGAGCACTTCCTGAATAAAATTAGTCAGTAAGAGTAGAATCCTTTCCCAAAGGACTAAATTCAAACCATCACTGTTCACTTTTATCTAAGTTCTGTACTTGAAAAAAGAAAGTAGCGTAGCCTGCTGTTCAGCTCCATTTTTTATCTGCAGCTCTCACTGACTGAAGGAAAATCTGATTACACAATAAAAAGATCACAATATCAGATATCTTTTTTTTATGTATTTGAAATAACAAAAAAATCCAAAAAACACCTCTAGCCTGCCCTGTGGAACTAGAAAACCAACGTAAAGCAGCACAGACATGGAAACAGCTTTGGTATTGAGAATCCAAAGTCCCATACAAACACTGAATGAACCTCAGAACTCCAAGGCTAAACTGAATTGTGCATCTGGTCCCCCTGAACCAATACCGAGAGGAATATAAACTGAGAAAAGCATTTTTCTTTCCTTCATGGATCTTTTTAAACTATGGCAGAAGCAATGGAGGTCAAGCACAGGCTCATTTTATGGATTGCTGTTCAACGACAGGCTCAACAAAGTGGAACATATGCCCTGATTAGAGTTGGAGAAAAGAAACCTTTAACTTCCATTGGACAGCATCTTCCCTTCCTCCTCATTTGTTTTATGATGCATGCCTTCAATTGCAAACTACTATAAAAAGCTTCCTGAAATTCTTGGCGCTGCCACAGATCTGATTCCACAGTGGCTTCCAGTGATTAACAGAATGCTAGAAAGTGCAAGACAAACAAAGATCAGGTGAATGGGGAAAAGAAACGAGAGGACCATAAAAAGTGCACATAAAGCACATTCCGCCAACAGAGCCAATACTTATAAAAGGAGTGTAGGTTTTGAAAGCCAATCCCTCCCATTCTGAGCAAAAACCAGATGAATTTGTAAAAGTTGCATTTTCTGTGTCTATGAATATATTTTTGAAAAAATCAGAATGGTAGCTTAGCTGGCAGAGAGAGAGCAAAACCACTAAAATTCATTTGTTTCACTGAAACCTCAGTCTGTGTCTGAACTCTTCCGTTGACCAATAGTAAACTCGATCATCTGCAAATAAATTATTAAAATGATAACTATAAGGTTGTACATTATAAATCCTGACTATATTATCATTTTTGTTCCTCCAAGCAGCTCCTTAAAATGCATATTTAACTAATTTATCCTACACTTTGTGCCCCTGTGGCCCTGGAAGGTAAAGCAACATCAGTCATAAGAAATATTAACATTGCCTGTTTATCAAGGCATCTGTAAAATACAAAAGCAATAAAAGTGCTAGTGTGCACACTCATTTACTATTGAAATATCACAAAAATTATTCAGTGTCAGAAATCTAATTTTGTTTGATATTTCTATATATTTTAGCAGTTAATTTTTTCAGTATTACTGAATTAATATGCTTTGAATACCCCTGTAGCTACAGTGGAAAAATGGACCAATGCACTTATTTAGTGCTGCTACCCAAATCCATTAGACAAATTTTCTTTACAGCAAAGCATTGATGAATGAAATGTCCCATGCTAATGTAAGAATAATCAATTTAGAATGCTTATGACAATTAACAAAGCTAGAGATAAGCCTTGAAAGCACCATGCTTTGTCAGCCCTGATTTGGATTAAACTTGTACTAATAGGATCATTTTTCTTCCAAAAGGTACTCTTTTTAGGCAGACCTATCAATTAATATGAATTATACATGTAAAAAAGAACTTATGTCATTAATTAGACAAATTAATTTTTATGATGCAGTGAATAGACTAACACCAGATTATATGAGATATCATTCTCCCAATTCATAGGTATTTGGAATGAATGAATAGTTTACATTTGCATGGTTATTACAGAATCAATCATTATTAATCAGCGACACCATATTGGATAGTTTAATATAATCTGCTTTAAATTTCTCATGGTGACCAGGTATATTCAAGTTCATACTTTCAAAGACAAAGTTTTACTTGGACTTGCGTGTTTTCACTGGGAATAACACTGCAGACATCCCAGGGAAATACAAGCACAGTGTGTTATGTGCTGTGCATTTCAGTACATTTGTGATGATAAAAAGAGGCAAATTAAATAAATATAATCTAACTCTTCTGGCATCAATTTTAGCTGTAGAATTGAAAACATTCAAAAATTTAGAAAGGCTTGTGTTAATGCTGGCCCACACTTTGATCCTGGAACACTGTTTTATTTCAGCCACTAGTAATTTACCACTCTTTGCTTCCTTTGCCTTTAAGCCTAATGCATATATGTTTCAAAGTGGACTGAAAACCTTTACAAAACAAAAAAGTATATTTGAAAAATCAGGCTCTTGGAATCCCCAAAAGTGTCTGAATTTTAACAGTTTGAGTATTTACATGGTAGTTATAATTCTGCAAATATTAAGTTTTAAATCACTGCCTAATAGTATCTCCTACATGGAAAAGATAATACAGTGATTTCCATTCAGATGTGTTAGGAACTATTAAACACTTATTAAAGTTATTTTAAAACTTTGCTTACTTTGCATTTAATGAAGTGAATGAAGGATGGAAAAACCTATACACTTTGTGCACATTTAATTCTTAAAAATTACTTCTTGCCACATACCACCTTTTATCCACTATTTATACATGTAGCCAAATATAGGGGGAAAATTATTCCCTACTACCTTAGTTTTCCTTCAGAGAAATAGGATAGCAAACCCTCAGAGAGGAAAGTATTTAAATGACCAGCCTGCCTCTGATAAAGCGCTAGTCTTGGGGAGCATGTCCTCTTGCTGAGCTACAGGGAGACAGGAAAACCAGCAACTGCTGGCCCAGCCCCCAAAGACTAATAAACCCCCCCAGCCCTATCAGGGATAACTTTGCCCAAAGAAAACTAAGGGGTCACAGTCCAAGGAAGGAGCTGCTCCATGTCATGTGACAAACCTCTTGTATTTCCAGCTAAATTTATTCCTGGTCAGTTTATGGGAGCTCCCGGCCCCACATCCACAATGCTGGCTCTGTATCTCTCATCAGTCCCTGTTCTGTCAGGCTCAACAAGCCAAATTCAGTTTGCCCAGTCCCACAAGAGAACTCCCTGCCTGCCTACAAATACCTGCAGCCCTCCCTGGACCTGTTCCGAGTCACTCTGTGCAGATCTGGATGCAGGATATTCTCAGATGCCACCAGTCCCTCAGAAATACCACGAAAACCCACCCTGCCTGGAAAGGAACCCTGCCTGGATAGAGCTGAGCACCCGTTTGGGTTTTTCCACAACGTTTGTGGCATTTGCAGCATCTTAGGAACATGCCACTCTGGCTTTGCTCTATTCGAGGTTCTTGGTTTTGATTGATCCTTGGATTTTCTGATTTGAAATGAGAGGTTATGCAGGATCTACACAGGAAATGCAAACTCACCTGGAGTAATGAACTCTAAATATCAAGTTTTCTATTGTTAACTTATTGTGTCACCTTAGCACATAGAAAGTTAAATCTGGTTTTGGAGACCATGCAAAAGCCTTATTAAAATTCCCATTAACTGATGTGACTAGAGGAGGGTTCGTAACTTCTGATAATAAAAATTAGAGTAGTAGGGTAGAAGAATGCTCAACTGCTGATAAGAGCCAAACATCAAAGAATCACACAGCATGGCACTTTTACATGGAAACAAATAATCGTCTGGAACTGAGGGAAAAAAAGTATATTTATATGGAGCTTATTCTCCACAATGCTTTTTGAATAAATTAACCTATAATTAAGGGGTTTTTTCCAAAGCTAACAAATATACAGGAAAGTAAAGGAATTTCCATTAAGCAGCAAAATCATTAAAAAACACAATTTTATCTTCAGCAAACATTCAGCATACTACAGTAGCTTTCTTATTGGATCAAACTTCAAATACAAAGATGTATTCTAGTATATGATTAACTATAATTAATAGACAGGAAGCATGGACAGGTCCAAGCAGATGTTGAAAACAAATGGGGATTCACAGAACACCACAATGTGGTATAAAAATCTGATTTTATTTGGTACAGCTGGCTGTATATAATGCCTTTTGAATTTATAAGACTAGAGCATCTGGTCTTCCAATGCCTTTCTACAAAATTTCGGAAAGTCCTGGGAATATTTTTTGTCCCATTTTCATTTCCCTTAGATGGAAAGGAACTTATATAGACAGAAAAAAAAAAGTGCATTGGAAAGAGAACTGCTAACAGAATGTATCAAAAGAAATGAGCCCTTAAATTTTAAATTAAAACACTGAAAACTGAAATTTTATGATTTTTCATCTGCCCTAGTTTTAGTCACACAAATATCTTTGTAGCAGTGTAAAAAGTAAGAGTTATTGGATTTAATTTTTAATGGCAACAGATGTTAAAAAAAGTCAGAGTTGCATTGAAAAAGCAGGTCATAATAAAGGAAAAAAAAGCAAATTTAATAGGGAAATGTAATGTTTTGTGATTTGAGTAGAATTCTTAATACTTACCTCCCCTTAATGTACATCTGCAATCATCAGAAACCTACAATTCTATTGTCTCCTCTGCCTATATTCTTCAATTAGTAGTTAGAAAGACAGTGTTCATACAAGTGATACATTTTTAGAAATAACTTGCTGCAGTACTGAAATTATTCTATACACTGATTTTCAGAAAGTGCTGGTCTCTGCAGGTGTTAGTAGCCAAACAAGATCTGAGGATCACATGTAATGACAATTTTGCTTAAATGTCCATTCACACACCTGAGTTCTGTCAGCATATATAGAAAGCAGATATGAACATGCACATCAGAAACTGAATGCTTCAAGAAGTAACAGAAGGCACACAACAATCCCTTATTGCAAGAAAAGGGAAAACAAAGTTAGATTCTACTTGACTATTCTTAGGGCTTGATAAGATTGGCTTATCCTTTGTCTTAGAATAAATGACTTAGAATTAAAGAAATATATCTGGGCAATGTGCATACCCCTGTGGTGCACTGCAGAAGACAATAAAAGTATTAAATACTCACGCTCTTGGTCTCACATGATGAGCTCTTCTGAAGCCACCGCAGGAAATGCCCATGTCAGGGTTGCATTACTGCACCTTCAAGAACTCGCCCAAAACCCATAAAGCTGCCCAGCGTTTCAATGTACAAAGAGACAACAGCTCACAAATTTGACATTTTATTCGTGCCAGGTCTGAACATGTGGAGGTGTAGCAATGGGGAACAAAGAGACTCGGACCCCCTTGTGCATCCAAAGGAGATCACTTTATTGTAGAAATCACCCCCTTTTTATACCTTTAATCTCGACCAGACAAAACCAGAACTTAACAGAAGAAGGGCACCTGTTGGCCGGTTCAGCTGCAGTGCTGCTGTCTGTGAGTCCAAACTATCTCTTACCCCCAGGCAGCTTTCAACCATCCATCCGGCAGCTGTGCCTTCCCACAGGCCTTCTGGTGAGCATGAGCCTGAACTGATATAACCCACATCCCACATGGAGGTAGCCAATGGGAGCTTCATTGCTCAATGGCCCCTGTTGAGCAGCAGAACCGCAAGATAACCTCTATTAATTTTCTTTCTAACCCATAAGATATTTTGTCTAGTTTTTATTCAGACATGGAAAAAAAAGCAAATATAATATGATTAAACAAATATGATTAACAATTGTTTTGACACCAGAAAAAAACCCTGAGACTTGTGTCTTCTGTTGTGTCCCCTCTGAATAATGCGTCAATTTAGTAAGTTTTTTATTAATTACTTACTTGTTCAGAAAGGTGTTATTGTATTTCCCAAAAACTTGGTTTCCTATTCAGTCTCTGCTGCTGATAAGCAGTACTTTGTAGCTAGAATTCTGTAAACCAGCTAGACCTGGATTGATATGAGTGTTTTCTTAATAGGAACAGCTGGAAGGAAAAGGGCTGACAGCTTTCATTGCCATGTACATGTACTTTACATGCATTTGCCTAGGATTTCCCAAGTCACCCCACATGCATCTTTCTCTTCACAGGAGAACTTCATGTCTTCAATCATTTGATGTATTAATGCTCCAACCTTCCTAGCATTTGCCACTGGCATTATGATAGAGAGTGATTCTGTTTCCCGTAGCACAGAACTTTGCCCATGGCTGAACACTTTTATTTTTGTCCTTCATATCATTTCTACAGCATGTGCTGGGGTGATGGATGTCTCCTCTGTCCCTTTGCCTCCTGAATGCCTTTTAGCCTCCATCTGTGCTAAAAACTAATGGTTGTTATTATTTTGGTCTTTTCTCCTGGACAGTTCTGCTGCCCTTTCTCTTTAGGAGAGGATCTCAAGGATTGCTTTATCGAGTTCTCAGCAGCCAAGCCTCATCTGCCTACCAGAATCCATTAGGCATTCTCTAGAGCTTTTCAAGTTATAGGCAGACATCACTTTTTAGTTAATTCAATAAGTATTTTTCTCTCTTTATGTGCTTTGAGGAAAAAAAACCCCACAATAACAAAATTCACACCAAGCCAACCAACCTGTCTCTGGAGTTTTTGCAAGTTTATTTGCATGAAATTATTCTGTTTCTCAGAACTTCCTCTATCATCTATTCTGGCCAGTGTTGTTTCACAATAGAGGCCACTGAGTCCCTGCCACTTTCCACCAATGAGAAAATGAAAAAGACAATGAAGGAAGGAGGATGTGTCTGTGTGCTGTCATTTTGTTGTTACTTTTCTAAAGTATCACTTTACATAGAATTGTGCTGCTATTACACACACAAAAAGGGTTTTCTAGAAAGTTAGCATTCAGTCTAACTCTATCTGGGCCATCATTTCTTCTTGGGAAACTCATTACACTGGCTATTTCTAATCACCTTTTCTTTTCTTTTCTTTCCTTTTCTTTTTTCCCCCCTTNACTATTTTGAAAGAGCATATTCTATTTTAAAGTATAAGGACATTGTCCAAAATTGGAATCTTTTTCAAAAGGTATTAGATTAAATAAACAGCACCTTTTCTGAAACTACACATCCAAATCTCACACCACATGCCATGTTCAACATTANTTTTCTCTCTTTATGTGCTTTGAGGAAAAAAACCCCCACAATAACAAAACCCACACCAAGCCAACCAACCTGTCTCTGGAGTTTTTGCAAGTTTATTTGCATGAAATTATTCTGTTTCTCAGAACTTCCTCTATCATCTATTCTGGCCAGTGTTGTTTCACAATAGAGGCCACTGAGTCCCTGCCACTTTCCACCAATGAGAAAATGAAAAAGACAATGAAGGAAGGAGGATGTGTCTGTGTGCTGTCATTATGTTGTTACTTTTCTAAAGTATCACTTTACATAGAATTGTGCTGCTATTACACACACAAAAAGGGTTTTCTAGAAAGTTAGCATTCAGTCTAACTCTATCTGGGCCATCATTTCTTCTTGGGAAACTCATTACACTGGCTATTTCTAATCACCTTTTCTTTTCTTTTCTTTCCTTTTCTTTTTTCCCCCCTTCCCGTTGAAACAACAAAAGAATAAATATTTCTAAAACTACCACTTGCTTTAGAAAAGTGCTCACAAAGATGTTGAATGTACTGTGCAAAGTTTTTGCCCCTTGGAGAAAGGAAACGCTGAATATTTCTTCCAAACACACCTGTTTTGTGACTTCTGCACCTCTCTGCAAATTCAGCCATGGCTGTGCTAATGAAAGTAGAAGAGGGAAGTAGAGGAGAGGGGAAAAATGTCATGTAACTATTCCCCACAAAGAGTTCAGATAAACATGCAAATACACGGGTTGTATTTGATTCAAAAAAAAAAAATTTAGAGTTGAAGTCATGTACCAAATGTAAAGACAGCTGAAAGATGTAAATCCAGAGTAGCTACATTACAGATATCTTTGTAATGCATTGAACCTTTCTATCAATTTCACATGAAGTATTCCAGATCTTTATGTATTTGTATGATATTTCATGTGTTNATTACAAACCTATTTAAACTTCCTCTACACATGCACACAAACAAACCATCAGCTATTTAAAGAAAGCTTACAAGAATTGGGAATGAAATCCTTTGAGTATTTACATGAGTAAGAGTTTTGTCATTGCCTTTAGTAGAGCTAGATATCAAAATTTTGGCTCATTCATCTGAGGACAGAACTTTCCCCATTAGCAAAATTCTAACAACATTTGCACGTCTCATCTATTCTTAGGGGTGAGGCAAACTTGAAAGTGAGAGGACTAATCACATTAAATTAATCTAATTGGACAGACTCAGCACCCATTAGAGAACTAAAATTAATCTGCTGACATTTTTATTCTATAAATGCTTTAAAGATAATTGGGAGACTGAGTCACTAAAAGGTTTATTTTCAGTAAACTTAAGCACGGCCTCTTACAAGAATTTACAGAAAAAATCCCGCTTTAAATAGTGCCAAATTCCTTCTTACATGCTATATTAGCTGATCAGTAACATATTCTTGATAAATGATGGATGAGTCACATAGTTTCTAACATGAAGGACAGTTATGCATGTAGGTCAGTGTAAGATAATGCTATTTTTTTTTCCTATATCTTTGCTCATGATACCTAAAGCCTGAAGTTATTATAAATGTGGAATCTTATTCTCTGATATTTCAGATATACTTGATATCTTTGTATGTTGACTCATACCTTTAAAGTATTTAAATTAATTTATATAAATCCATATAAATCTCATGTTATTTTTGCTATTATGAATATTTTAGTGCACATTTTGTCAGCGTATTTAATTGCTGCAGTATAAAAATCTATCAGAAAATACAATATAATAAAGCATTTAAAAATGCTTTTTTCATGACCTAGGCAAATTATTGCTAATTGACAGAAAAACATGGCATGCTGAACATTTTACCCCATTTCACATTTTAGTATAATCTGGTACAAGTAAAACTTTTAATGGTCCCCATCCTTTGACAATTTCAAGTGAACTTTACAAAGCAATTCATAAGCTTCATAAATAATGTCCATGTGGCTTTTAAGTAATTTATATAGTCTTTTCAATGGAAATAAGCAAGTCACTTAATCACTGAGCATGTATTTAGTTTATTTAAGGGTTAGCCTTTTCATTATAAAACAATTGCTAGAGGTTATAAAATAAAATACTAATCCCTTTATAATAAAAACAGTAACCTTTTAAATGAAAAACGTATTTTAAGTACTTTTGATGAAGAATAATGACAAAACTAATTGTTTGCTATAAACATATAATATAATAAAATCCAAATCTCACAAATAAGAGTTAGGGCACTTGAAAGAGGCACCTTTGCCATTTCATCATTCATACATTTTGGTTAGAGTGTATTCAGTGTATTTAGGATACTTCATTCTTCTCTCTTATACAGAACCCCCAGACAAAATGACCAATTCCCTGAGGAAATACAGGGAGAGAGCAACCCAAACCTGTTGCCTAAATAAACTTCAAATTTCCTCCACAGCGGCTTTTTGAAACTCTGGGCTTCACCTATCATTCACAAAATGGGAACAGACAGTCATATATTGCACTGGGTACAAGTATTGTTCTCCTCTGGTTTTTTTTCCTCACACTGAATTTCTTCAAACTCCTCAAAACCAAGATTCAACTCTCATTGAGACACAAGCTCATCATCAAATATTAAAGATATTGTCTTTTGTCAAGCAAATTAAGTTACTTTCATATAAAATTTACACCAAATCATAAGTTGCACTTTGCATTTCACTATCCTAATTTCCAATAACTACTTATCTAGAGAGATGACAAGTTGCTCCTTCATAATGTAAAAATACCTGTGTTATCTGTTTAAGAAAGGAACATTTCAATAAATAAAAGGTTACTGTAGTCTTTTAAAGAAACAGATTAAAGAGGGAAATAACCTTCAGCTCTCAATAGCCAGTTCCTTCTTTGCCCTTATGGACAGTGGAAAAGTAAGGTAGAAAGACTTAACCTATTATGATGCATTTTCTGTCAGTATTTCCTTTGTATTCAGCAGCAGGAGAAACACAGATTTTGATCTACAAAATGCTATATTTTGTTCCCATATTTAGATAGACAGCTGTCCAAAGCAACCTTCGGGTTTTTAAGTAATTTCATTTAGTATTAAAATCTCATCTCATTGCGTTTCATGGCAAGACAAAAATACTGAGGACCACATAAACTCCTGTGCTTAGCAAGGAAAAAATTACAAAAAGGCAGAAAAAAACCCAAACAACCAGGGACCCCAAACACACATTACTTAGACTGATTTAATGACTTACTGGTAAGTAGACAGCATAATATTTAACAAAGATCCCTTTGAGAAATTCAAACTAGAATTGCACACATGAAAACATAATAAATATCAGAGTTGGATAAAAAGTTAGATGTGATCTTGTCCTTTAGAAATGTGTGTTTCAAAGCACAGAGCACTTTAGCGCTCACTAATTCCTTCAAAAATGCAGAACCAAAGGTTGATCAGCACGTGAAGTGAATTAGAACTCGTACCTGCACCACTACAACAAATGGAAATGTGGTGGTGAAATGGCTCCACAGGTTTCTGGAACAGATGCCTCTCTTTATCTGTGCCTCATTTGCTTGGCATGAATAGAACATCAAAGGCATGTGGAGTTGATATCCAAAGACCCAAGTCGGGTGTATTATTTGGGGAGAAATATGATAAAGGAAGGCAGAAATAAATAACTTAGGGAAACAAATACTAAGGCCTTTGTTTCTGTGATGTCTAATTACCTAAAGGAAGGCACCATCCTCACAGATAGATTATCCTGAACAAGACACAGATGGTCCTGCTCTATCTCACTCAAACCCTTCTACAGTGCTGAGCACAAACACATTGAATGACGGTCGGATCATCCTATTTTTTCAAGATAGTACCAGAAAGAGGTAATTTGCTGGAAATCCCCTTTCATTGAAGCATTCTGCAACATTACTGCATTGAGTAAGAAAAGTAATTTGTAGTCATGTTGGAAACATGATCTATTGCCCTTTCCTTCCACGAACACACACCACTGAGGGATGTTGGTACTATCTGCTCTATTCCCCTCTATATATGCTGCTGAAGGTGTGTCTTTATCCATAGTGAGGATGCTTTTTTTTCTCTTTCACAATTAAAGTGGGATTTTCACACTTGCACTTTACAGCATTGGGTTTAGTGAAATTGTTTATTTTAGTAAAAATGTCTTTCTGCTTGCTTTATTCCCTGAAGGCTGAGAATGGCATTTTACAGTTTCTCTGTGTACTGTCTTAGGAAATTAGAGATTTGTTATGCCATGGATCTGAGACCAGTAAAAAGGCACAAAAAGTTCACTGTTTCTCAATTAAAATGAGTTTGTTTCACGTCAATATTTCTTCAGTTGCAGATTTACTGTATGCTACCTGCTAGTATTTACATAATATACAGTAATTGCTCAGAGACATGTTGAAAATATACCACTAGTATTATTTACTCCAGGAATCCAAGTGTAGAAACCAAAACATATCATGAATTTTTAATATTTTGCATAAAACAATGACCTTCTTTTTACTTCAAATATGGCAAAGAGAAGGCCATCGACCTGAAATATTTCTTGTATACAGTAAGAGCCTGATCCAGCAGACTTTGCAAAAGTAAAAGTCCCATTGACTTATGTTAAATGTAGCACTTTTCTTACAAGAGAACTGCAATTTCAAGCACTAATTAGGTCCCTGGACAGAGTCTCAAAAGCACTGGAAAGTGAACCTAGGAAGCACTGATACTATGCAATCCAAACACTATAAATGTGGTAGTAACAAAGCTGAATACAGCAAACTTCACAGCCCCATCCTGGGAATCCATGTTAATATAAATGGCCTTACTCACACTCTGTTATAAATAAGGGAATAGTTAAGGACATTGTAGGTCTTCATTCTGAAGAAACTTAGTCTTTTTAATTTCTCTAAATTTAACATACAGATGTATTCTTCTCAATTTAATTTTAAAAGTGTTTAAATAGCTGCTTTTCAAAATACATTTGATTTATGGGTAGCAGTCTGCCATTTTTCACAGAAAAATATACCTACATGCACTGTCATAGTTTTTATTTTCTCCCCATAGACTGGGTATTTTGCCAGCTTCTTGTCCTTTTTTGTGTTTAGTGTTTGAAAATGCAATAATTACTATAGCTGTATTTTAATCCTATAAAATTAGATGTGACAGGATTATAAATATTATTTCTTATACCATTTCTGCTCACTTGCATGCATATTTACAACCAAACCACAGGAATAAAATGTTACTTTCACATAAGAATTTTAGGCAGCATTTTACTCTCATTTCTTAACCCAAAACATTATTAAAAGTATCAGAAATCTAAAGTGCATTAAGATATCATCTGCACCTCTTATGAGAAGGATCAAAAGGCACTATCATACGTCAGGCCCTCAAAAAAGGATTGAGGGATTGAATATTTTATGTTGTTCCCTTGCGTAGTGGACTGTCAATAAGTTTTCAACTATCACAGACAGAGAGAAATATTGTGTCTTACATACAAATGAAATTGCTATTCAGCATACCATTCATGTTTACTTGCCTAATCAACATCGCATGAAAAAGGATTTAATCTGACATTACTGGTTTAAATTTGAAAAATGGAAGATGCTGCTTTCCAGAGTATGGATACAAGATCTCATAAAATGAATTTCTAATAATTACAGTTGTCCCCAGTTCTTCAAGGGTAAAGAGAGGGCAAGAAAAAATATTTAGAGAATAATTTTCATCTTGTTAACTTATGTAATTAAGGTCATACAGGCCTAGTTAAAAATATTTAGAATATGTTTAGCACCTTTTTGCTCATGTTAGTTGTGTAGTACCTAAACATATTGGAAGATGAATGATGTGTTAATAAAATCCTGTTTGGCTTTTTTGTCAGTATTTCATAACTGCTTCACATAACATGAACTTCTGAGCACCTGAGAAAAGGTGAAAATTCTGCACCCAACAGAGGCACTGTTTCACCACTGGTTACAAATATTTAGAATTAACAAAGCACTTACTGTACTAACCACAATAAAAGTGTTCACAATGTTTTGGTAAATTAAGTTGCTGCTTTTATCATACAGTTAACTTGCATATTTATGGTAGTTGTTCTGGAATGCTTTTAAATGCTACAAACAAAAAAGGAAAAACCACACAACCAGTTTCAAACACTGGGGTGGTGACACTTCGAGATGTGCTAAGTCAGACTGTTTTACAAGATAACACAGTATGAAGGACAGTATATTTTTTTTCTTCTCTCTTTTTTTAATGAGTAATTATCCTAGAAACTTACGCATGTTGCTTTGAAGGAAAATACATTTTATCATTTTTTCCTCCGTCTGAATAACAAACTGAAGATGTCATGAAAGAAGTCCAATCAATACCCGAGGTACAAAGGCGTTATTGTGTGTTAGTAGTGGAAATACATGAAGGCACATGGAGAAATTATTATTTTTCTTTCACCCAGACAGATGACTTCTGTCATTCAGTTTCAGTGTACAAATGGAACACCACCCATTTCCAGCCTTCCTGTAAAACATCAGCTTCCAGATGATACAGTAGCTGGTCCTATTATCATTGTCAATAGTTCCATTTGGCAGTAGACAGATAATTCTTTTCATGTGCTAATGATTAATCAGACAAGTCTATTTACTAATGTATCAGAATGCATTAGAAATATAGGTAATGAGGGACAGAATATCAATTTATTTATAAATGAACTGCATTTACATTGGATACGTATTGACTCAAGTCAAAGCATAAAGTAGAAAATGTAATATACATGTAAACCGTTACAATGAATTAAAAGAGAATTTTAAAATGTCTTGAAACATTATTCTATTGACTCCTCTGCAAGCCAAAAGGGATGTCAAATTTGGTTTTCCAACAGACACCACAAAACGCCCCTCACACCCCCAATACCTGTAGCTGTACTTCTCAGCAAATGTTATAATTCAACAGTACAAATAGTGCATTTGCATTTCAGAGCTCTAAGCCCCAGCACCAGGTTTGTGAAGGTAGAAAAATACATGTATATCGTCAATATTAAAGATAAAATGCGACATATGCTCCAGCAGAATGTCCTGTCCTGTGGCAAATTGACGATGCTTTGAGAGTATCATCTTCAGAATGACAAAATCTGATTGTCCTAAATATTTTTAGCAGCTGTAGGATTGTCTACAAAATAGACATCTCATTCCAATACTTATGCAATAAGTACCAGCTTGGAGCAGCTGACCAGAAGTTTTGTGTAACTGAAGCCTTTTTTTGGATAGGTTTCAATGCAGAGCACACTCATGTTCCCTTGTCTGAGCAGAATTACACTGGCATTGGAAACTCCTATCTGCTAACTTCCAGTTTAAGAAAACAAATTTTATTTACTCTGTTTATTCTGTAGTCACTCACTATTTACACCAACTTATCATATTTCCCAGAGGACAAGTTAAACAGATATATTTTGAGGTCTGGCACAGTTAGTACACAATACTAGTCATTCTTAGCTCAACACAAAATATTTCTGGTTAATTTACTGCATCTATTACTTCTACTTTCCTTTTGCTCATAAATGTTATGTCTCTCAACACTGATATTTCTCAGTAAGAACAGAGAGGCATTGGAAAGTGGGAAGGACTCCAACATGAGACCAATTTAAAACATACCAATTTAGCATGTAGACTTTAGGCACAGAAACATATCTTTGGAAAACAAAAGAAAGAAAAGCAAAAAAATCATATGAATTGCAGCATTAAAAAAAAAATCAAACTAATTTCATCACCACTCCAAGGTGGAATAAAGCTAGAAACTTTCACTGAATCTTCACATAAAAATCTTTAAAAATTTTCAGTGTATAGAAAAATTAAGAAAACTTTGAGTTTCTGTGCAAATAGGTACAACGGAGTAGAGGTTTAAGAGCCTGGCTGAGCTACAGTGCCGTGATGACTGACAGCGTGAGAATTTTTCCAGTTGGGAGCAAAGTAAACCATGCCCCTGAAATGTGTTCCCAGGAGGTATTCTGGAATAACTCCACACCATGGCTGGTATATTGGGTAAAACAGCCCAAATTAAACTTGTAGAACCAATGCCTTTTTAGTTCTGTTTTTGTTGCAGAGCAGGTACAAAGATCTTTAATGCTTAGATCCACTTATAACACTACAAAACATGCACTGTGGAATATCAGCATGGCAGACTGAATGTGAGTGGCCTGAGTATGTATGAAAATACAGACACAAGGATAATGAGAACACTGGTACATTACTAATCCTACATAACCTTATTTTCAGACAGCTTCACAGTTAAAACTGCCTTTTTTATAAATGTATGTGGACCAAAAGAACAGCTGAAACCGGGAGCCAAGTCTGCTGTAAAGGATATTTGACATGATAGCACAGCAATTAGAGACAAAAGAATTAATGCCAGCTCTGTTCATGCACACAGATAAACATGAAAGCTGTTCAACTTTATTCCCAATAAATAATTTGCTGGATACTCTCAAGAGAGCTCTATAGAGGATAAGCTGACCTTTGTTAAAAATGTAACAATTTTCATAGTACTGCTTTAATCATGGGTAAAATTTTCAGAATTTGACAACCCTTCCTAGTCCCCTGATAAAAGCTCTACTTCAAGAATGTCTAATGCTGCTTCTTACTTGGTGTTCAATAGAAACCAGTCTATAACACAATGCACTCCCTTATGTGATGTTTAGATATGAGATTGATCTCAGAGGACACCCTGGAGTTCTGAAAGAAGGATTATTGGATTTTGTGGCTTTCTCAGATGTCAGAGATCTTTAAACAGTGTCTTGCAAAGTTGCTACATCCCAACTGTCTGTGAACAGCTTATGAACTCATCAGAGAAGATAGTCTCCATGTTAATTAGACTTTAGGGGGAGAAGCAGCTTCCCATCTCATAAAATTAAATACAAGGAATTTCACATGCTACAAAATTATTTACTTAATCAGTAGACTTTTAAAAAGATAGGCTATTGACATGAGAGACAGTTCAGAGTTCAGAGCAACTGAAATACAGAAGGGACTATTAATGTAGTAAGCAGAGACTTCAAAACTGCCTTTCGGTTCCCCTCTTATCCTGAAAATGCACTGAGCACTTGCTGAAGTAAAATAAAATTATTTGTTAGCATCTTTAAATAACTGCATACAGCCTTTTTTAGATAGGCAAGTCTGGATGGACCGGAAATGACATCTACACCACTTCTATAATTTGCTGTCTCAAACACTTAAAAACCTGAATTCTTTGGATTTCTGTTTCTGTTTAAAAAAACATTGGTGGGGAGGGCATAGTTTCACTTAATTGAAAATAAACTTTTTACTCCTCAAGCCAAGATAGGTAGACAAAGTTATTTCCATTGCATAGATGAGGCAAGAATTTGACATTTTGTTTCATTCCGGCAAAACATTTCAGTGCTGCCCAGGAAAAGGATTTACAGCTCTCTGCTCAGCTTATGATGAGTTAGGACCCTAAAAGCACTCGATGACTGTAGGAAGACCATGATTCCAAGAGCTCCAAGAGCTGCTGAGTCACACATCTGGTACAACCCCCAGACCCAAGGAACGAGGCTCCCGTTCAGGGGCTGTGGGGTCCAGTGTCCCTGGGGAGCCTGGCTCTCTCTTTGCTCCAGACAGGTCTCCAAGTCATCAGAAACGGAATTGTGAAATCAAAGTTCCATCTTTATGGACTTAAACCCACGCCCCTGCTTCAAGACTGGTTCATCAGGAGCCAGTTCTGGCAAAAGTCAAGGACCTGATTTCTGAGGTCAGAGCTTTCAAACTTGGGAACCAGGAGCATTTGGGTTTAGGTACCTTCCTGCCAATGAGGGTTGGCAGTGTGGAAAGCTCTGCACTAGTTTTTGCCTTAAAAGCCTTATTTTTTAATTGAGCTTTATTAAGGCAGTTCTGGAGCCTTCCTTAGGGACCTTCTTACTACTTATAGCACAGAGAGAGATGTTGTATAACATTCACATCATTTGAACCTGCATCCTGGGCTTAGAGAGACAGAGACAGAATTTGCCTTCCGGAATCTACAAAACATCTTACAATTTATTACTTAGGCAAAACAGCCGTTTTAAAGATTATCTGATCAATAAACTGAAACAAGTATCTCACCAGAAGATAAGCTCTTAAAAATGTGGCAAATCTATTCCTTTGTTTTCAATGAGCTTTTAGCGAAGTTACAGATTCATAACTGGCATTGTTCTTTATAAAGCAAGTGTAAAAATATGCACATTTATTTATTGCCCCTCCCTGTCCAAAAGATATACAATTTCTGAGGGGCAATCATTCAAAACACCAACATTGCTGCTGAAAAATGAAATAGAATATACATAACTGTTAGTTATTTTACTATAGTAATGTAAATCCTTGTTCAAAGCTATTATAATAATTTCATAGAAGTAATTACCCACTGAGCTAGTAACTCTAGTTTTATGGACCACATATGTAAACTAGAAAACTAATGTTTTTCACATAGTTATCTGCTGTTCATAAAGATGCAAATTGAAAGCCTACTTCATACACTGGTAGAAATAAAGATTTTTTTTCAAATTAATGACTAAGTAACTAAAAATTTTCTCAGTGATTTCACAAATATTTTTATTGATGGCTTAGTATGAGCTACATCCAGAATGTGAAATGTGTTTAATTTACTTTAGACTTTTTGGCTGCTCATTTCCATTTTACAGTTTACTTTTATCATTGCTCCACTGGAACAATCAAATATTTTAAAGACAGTTTGCTACAAAGGTGTTGCAAGATGATGTTTAGTTAAAGAATTCAGAGAGTTCGTGGCAATACAAAGCTGTTCTGATCCCATCCCTACTCCCAGAGGGAAGAACGTAAATAGTGAGCTTTCATAGCAACAAAGCAGCAGAAAAGGGGTTGTTCAGTAATAACAGTGAAAATCTGAAACCAGAGATACTTTCAAGTAGTTTTGAGACATTTTCATTTAAAATCAAAACTTCTCCATCATAGACATTTTATATGCTTTGGAAAAGCCTTGTAGGTTGGTGTTTTTATAACACACTTTCTTTAACAGCCCCACATCCAAGTATATCAGTCACCTGTGAATAACACACATTATTCTTCTATGCAGGTCTGCATGGACAAGTGGCCAGATGCAGACAAGAAGAAAGTTACCAGACACACATAGAAGAAAATCTTGAGGGACACGAGTCTCATTTCACATGAATTTTAAAACCCTTACAACAATTATACTCATGGATGCGTTTTGCTGCTTTAGGCCGGGCTTGCTGACCACTGGTGGAGGGAAGGTCTGGCCTCTCCAAGGGTATATTCAGTAGCAGTGAGCTGATAAAGAGGGAATTTCCTACACTCCATGCCAAGGATAACAACACTGCCAGAGCAGGCAGGCTCAAGACAGATACCAACATATCCTGTTACAAGCATAAATTCATTTTGATGAGGAAACAAGTAACTTTGCTTGTATCTTGGGATCCTGCAGAGGGCTGTCTTTTCTTATCCAAAGACAATACTCATGGCCTTTGCATGATAAATCTCTTCGCAGTAAAGAGCAATATTGACATTTTAACATGTGTAGAGAGGAACAAATGTGTTGCCAGTAAGAACTACAGTTTCACCTCTGGAAAAGTCAGTTTGTCAACACAACCCTCAAAAGGCAAATCCAGGGAGAGGAAGCCCTAATACAATGAGGGAGGCACAGAATCACACAAGGAACAATATAAAAAAGGAAAGGACAGTCTTTGGAGGAGGATCCTTTGGAGGAGAGTCCAGGGAGCAAAGACTTTTGTTTGCTAGGCTGAAGGTAACAAAACCCCACCATTTCAGAGAGGGTGGAATGGCCTCCAGTAGGTCCTACAGAGTAAGACACAGGTGGGAGAGTCTGCAGCAGTCTCCTCATTTAACACTGCTGCTAATGCCAAATGCTCCCAAGTAAAGGCAAAATAAGTAAAATATATGCAATTGTGAGAACCACAGAATAGAGCCCTATCTTTCCTTTCTGGAACTGCCAAATCTCACCCATGACAGTCCACAAAGAGAAAGCACCTTTAAATTCCTCTATTATAACAGCTAGTCATAATGCAGATAAATACTTTTTTCTCAGCTCCTCTTTATTACTTTGTGTTCAAGCTTTTATTTCTGGTCTTTCATAAAGCTTTGGGGGAGTTTTTTTCCTGTTAACTTCTGTCTCGCATAGCATTCTACTAGCCTTCACTGATCAGACAGCATTGGCAAGAGGCTATTGAAACATATGTAATCAATTTTATAATTTTTTTGGCACTTGCTAAAGGCTTTATTTAATCAGAGCACTAATGATTCTGAAAAAGCAAGGAGCAGTGATAGAAAGTATAAGAAAGGCAGAATGTTCAAAGTTTGGAGTGTATTTGCCTCGAGCATGGCTGGGTTAACTGGCCAGCGATTGATGAATGTGCCAGGCTTCCAATTGCAGTCAGGGCAAAAGGAAAGTTGTTAAGGAGTGTTCATATGTCAGCTTCGATGGCCAGAATACCATACCACAAAACCAAAATGCAATTCAGCACGACTGGCAACCATCCATCAAACAGGTTGAAAATTGAATGAACTTACAACAAAATTATCCCTGGTCAAAAGGGAGCAGCATTCCTATGGGTTGTGGTAAGACACGTCAACAGCGCACTTCTCGCAGCACATGGCAACTGGAGCCCTCAAATTCCAGCTTCCACCACTCCCAGAGCTTTCATAAACACTTAACATTTCATAAAAGTTACAGTTTTACACGTGATTCCTATAGTACAAAAAACTGCGCAGGGTGTGTTGCCCCTCCTGCTCTAGCGTGCTTTATAAACCCCGGCTAGAGCAGCTGACCCAGATGTAGTCACAACTTATTTCTTCAAAATTTAAAATCTGCTCTACCTGATGTTTGTGCTCCATTAAGGATTCAATCATAAACCAGGGAACTGGAATATTTTGTGCCTGGTGCTACACTGCTACACTAATTTCTTTTCTATTTCACACTAAGCAGAGATATCTTAGAAGCTTTAGAAAAGGCATCAAAGAAAGTGAAGAAAAAACGTCAAGAACTTGTAAATAAACAGCTGGCTTGCAACATATGTATTTTCTTCTATATTTTTCAGGTGCCACAATCTACAATCCATATCTGCCAGCCTTGTAGCATGCAGCATAATTTAACTGTAATTGATAACATAAGGGCAGATGGAGAGAAGTGTCAGCTCCTGCTCACATCCTCTGGGGATGCTACAGAAATCAAAGCAGATGGTCCAATTGCTTCTTATTTATGTGTTGCTGCTAGCTCCTCTGCTTGCAGGATAATGGATCATTATTGCCTGCTGTGCACAAACACCAATATGCTTTTAAATCTGGTTCTCAAACCTTATGAAAAAGCACTATATTTCATATTAATTTGTGAAGCTGCACTTAACGGGGTCCACTGATTTTAATTTATAACTTTCAAAAGAAAAAGGGTTAGCCATGGATTATTTTTTCATAAAATAAGCGATCAATTGAGATTTCTAGCAGAATATAGACTTGTTAACTGATCATGCATGCTCAGAGAGTACACAGCAGTTAATTATGATTTGAATGATACAATACCATGTGGTTTTATTTATTGACCAGTCTTTGGCAATGAAGGCAAATATCCTTAAAAAGATAACTTCAAATACATATCAGATAAGATATAGTGGTGTCACTTGAATCCTTTGTTTCCCCAAAACACTCATGATTCTCTCACAGCACCAGTTAGGAGACCTGCTTCTCCAAGGAGCTCAGCCAGGCTACAGGACTTCCTGCAAAGCCAGAACATTACAGCACTCTCCAGTGAGTAACCCACAGCTCTGCCCTTGTCAGTACACATATCCCAGGGAAATTGTCAGTAAATCTCCTGGAGCTCATTGTAGTGAGTTTCAGTGACATTAAACCGTGATGTTTCACACCATGGCCAATATTGGTTTGCTTTGGCTTCTACCACACATGGAAAGTTTGAAGCAGTGGTTTGTAAAGAGAGAACCCAGGCTCAGCTCCTTCTGCTCAGCAGGTCCATGGGAACCACCTTCAAAGATACTGATGTACTTTCTCTTTTAGCTGGGACAGTACATCACCAGAAAGATTGTGCAAATATTCCAAAACTTCAGCTAGTGATATGCAGTCTCTTTAGTTTTTCGAAGACTGTCATGAAAAGGCAAACTATAAAGTGAATTTCCTGTCACAAAATAGACATGTTAACATCTCCACTGTCTACAGGTCTATAGAGCACAGCAGCTATTTTTATAAATTCTGGAAAGCTGACAGTCCTTTGAAAGGACCAGGTGTCAGTCAGTATACCCAGTGAGTAAATCACTGAACAGATACAGTAAGGCTCCTTCCAAGTATGAGGCCTAAGAAGAAACAAATTAAGTTTAGGTTAATCCACCACTTATCCTACCCTCAAGGTGAATCAGTGAATGATTAACAGAAGAGAATGTTCAGTTTTTTATGCGGTGTTCAATTAATCCATTCATCTACTAAGGTGCTTAGATACTCAGAGGGCTGGAACTGATATTGAACCTTTGTTTTATTTACTACTTTACCAGTGTAACAAGATGTTGTGATTTGACTTCATATATGAAGTTTTAACTAAAAAGTATCATTTTTTCTCTGTCTAGAGCCTTAACACGTTAGGCAGTAGCATTATCCAATGTCAGGGAGGAAATTGCTCCTATACAGCAGATGTGCTACCGCTGACTGATGGAAGCTTTGGATAAATTTAGCAATCACCTTTGTGATCACGACAAGTTCAGGATACTAATTAGTCAAACTGAATTAGGTCTTGCATGCTAAAAGGCAACTTCAAACCAGTGGTTTCTGGTAAATATTGTGAGTCATTTCAGGGAACTTCTGAAACCACCAGAGACTGTTTTACAATTGTTTGCATATACAACATATGTTTATTGTAAAGAGTCCCAGAACAATATGGCTCTGTCCCCTTGAAGACAGGAGAATTTTGACTGACTACAATGTGTGAGTTTTGCAATATTATTCAGAAGTCCCTGTGACTGTGGAGTTGAATGAAATTTCCCCCTGAAAAGGTTCACTGTATCTGAGAATGCAATATGACTCCAAATTAATACAAAATTACTTTTTATTAATTACAAAAGAAAAAATTAAATTATGGTTAGTGAAGCTGTAGGAAAACCAACAACACAGCTCACTTCAGAAAGGAGCACCAAATAGCCAAGAAGGAAATGGGAGGCCAAACTAGAGTAAAAGAGAAGGTCCTGCTGAGCAAGCAGAGCCCCAGGCTGGGGGCCAGCCCCATTCTGCTGCACAGGCGCAGCAGCAGCACCACTGGGCACAGCCCAGCCTGCCCAGGGCAGAGCCCTTTGGGGTCAGGGGCGAGAGGCAGGAGGGTTGAACTGGAATCTAAGGCAAACCTACAGCAAAACTTGGGTGAGTGGGTTTGGGAAAAGCCTTCCCATGCTGCAGGACAGACCTCCCGCTGTCTCACATGGTCTTTGCATTAATGAGGAGAGTCTGACTGGCCCCAGCTGCATGATATACAAGAGCTTTTCATAATAGAAGAAAATTATAACTGTTCACATGCAAGTAATTCTTCAAAATTAATAGAACTAACAGTGTGTGTATAGCTGTTCATATGATTAAATTTTCAAGATATTCAGAACAATCATTTCATGGTGGCTAAATATAAAAACCTATTAGATTCTCTAAAACTGTTATTTTGAATACTTTAGAAATCAACAAAATGTTCCTCTTTATAACAAAGAAACATTTGTTTAATATGTTGAAGCAAATGGATTTTCTCCATCAGTGATTAGACACTTTCTTCAGTTTTTTTCCTGGTTAACACACATTTTGATTGTCAATCAAATCTTAGAACTCTGTACTTACTATCCAAACAGCCACCTAGAATTTCTTCCTCTAGTCACGTTCTTGCCATAAAATAAATTAATGACACACTCAATCATTCATTTAGCACACGAAGGAATGTTCCTTAATAATAGTTTTTGTATTAAAAAGCTAAATTTGAAATATAATTGAATAACTATCTAATTATGATAGTCACATAGACTTACAAAGTAATTGTTATAATCATTTTTCATAACTGAAACTTTCTGTACCCTTGCACAGGTGCCAATAATTTGAGGCACATACAGTATTGCAGCCAGACCCCTGGTGAGGAAAAGAAGAAAAAAACCTTGAAGCTGTACCTAATTGTGAAAAGGAATCTCCTTTTTGCCTCCAATATCTGCTGATATTCAGATCTGTCTGTACACCTGCAGTCTTGAGGTCTCACAGCCAAGAAGGAAAGTTTCTGTGTGGTGTCCTAGAGGCAGTAGAGCAAAATCTTTGATGGTGGGACGTGGTTCTGATTTTTATTTAATAGTCTATAAAATCTGTCTAACATAACATAGCATGGCCACCAAATGACACAAAACATTTCGAAAGGCACTTCTGCTCAACAATTGCAACAATTCAAGACTTGATGCAATACTTCCCTGTGGTGTAAGACCAGACTGAAAGGCAGGGAACTGTGAGCTGAGCACCCATGGGACAGATGCTGACCAAGTGATATGTCAGGATGAACCCTTCTGTTGCTCTGGAGCTGCATAATGGGATATTTTTCTTTTCTGGAAAAACTTTTTCCAATTTTATTTATCAATAGTTGATGCTGTGCTGTTGATATACTTTGCTAGGTTTTGGATGAACTCCTACCATTTGGCTTCATAATGAGTTCCAATAGGAGCAGATAATCTCTGAGTTGAACACATTCTTTAAATCATCTGTGTATGAGGGAGGCAGAATATAGCTTCATATTTACATTGCAGCTTGCACCAACTTCATTTTCTTTCTGTGTGGAATGAATGGCCTGTGTGGTTCAATTGCATGAGAATTAATGCTCAATAGACAAATAACTTTAACAACTTTAAAAACTGGCTGAAATAACCATGTTTCTGCTGGTTTGGCAGCCAACGCATGGTCTGAGGTATTTTTTGTTTTGTTTTTCCTTCATTTACAGAGCCAGTGCTAAAGCTGTTAAACTTTAGGTCACCTAAACATCATTGGCAATTCATATACACTCTGGGAGTTTTTGTCCTGTGACCCAAAATGCTACAGTTTAGCATTACTAAGCAGCTAACACCTACCAAAACAATACCTGACAAAGATTTTCTCTTTAATAAAAAGAGGGAAATAGAGTAGTATTTTTAAATTACTGCACCATGATTATTCATAAACACTTTTTTTCATCCTGCAGAGCAGACATTAGTAGTTCTAGACTGATCAGACTCTTTTTGTAAATCCCATACTTTTCAAGTTTTTTTCTTAGTTACAGTATAAAATGTTTTGAGAAGCTCAAGTTCAGCTTGTGCTAGAATTAATGCAGTGGTTCTGACTAACCATTACATTCTTGAATACGAGGCAGTTTGTGGCAGGCTGTAATTCTGGCAGCAATCAGCAGAGATTTTCTCATGACTTTTAAACAGGTAGGTGTGACATCAATTGATCTTTGCCTGTAGGAGAACTACAGAAAAAGTAACAACAGAGACTCACAGTCAATCAAACCTATTCTAAGGAGAGCAGCTTTGGAGGCACAAAGGTCTCTTCTAACACAAAACAACCTGCTCCCTGTTCTTAAAATAGGAGATCCATTTTACACACCAAATGTTCTCTACCTCCTACATGCTGTGTCTGCAGTTGTATCTTGCCAATGACACTGCAATGCTGAAATAAACTGCACTGCAACAGCTCGAATCTCTGCATTCCACTTGCAGGGACACACGGAGTCAGGTGTTCTAGAAGGGCTTGGACTGTGTTCTGCCACCCACTTAGGCAATACAATGAGAGCCAGCAAAGGTCCAATAGAGTATAAGCTAAAATTTTAGTCAGGTGAAATAAATTATTTCACCATGCCTTCCTTCTCAACACCCATTTTGAGATAGTTTCCAGAATCCTCATGAACTGCAAGAGTTATGAATGAGTGCCTTTCATCACATGAAAGGCAGAAACCGAATTTAACCTCTGATTCACACCACCATATCTATGGATTCTTTTCCTTCAGTAAGAATGTAAGTTTGTCCTCCTTCTAAATGGGATTTTTCCACCATCTAAAGGTCATGTGCATACAAGAAATGTGCATTAGACCAGGTAAGCAGGAGAACCTGAGCCAACATATATAAATTATAACATGTATGTCATGTTATAGTAAAACAGTTTTGTTATCTTCATAACCTGAAAATAGTTTCTTCCTCTTTCAATTTCAGAGGAACAATCAGTTTCTTAATAGGTAAAAGCACTTTGAAGTTAAAGCTCAAGATAAACCATATAGCAGATTTAGTGCAGTGAGTTTGATTGAATGTATGCTTTAGTCTCTTTGAGAAAGCAAACCCTGAAAATTATAACATGAAAGGAGACCAAAGTCTGTGCTTAGTCCATGCCTGGAACGTTTTTAAAGCTAGCGGATTTGCTTTATTCTCTCACATATTTGTGTAAGGTTCCTGAAATCACTATTACTAGTTACTGCTATTGCTGGCTCTGGCAGTTTATTCTGAATGCTGACCATCATTCTCTGCATATGTGAAACAGTACCTTGCTAAATTATTTATCCACGATGTGTCCTACCATGAACTCAGACTACACCCTTATTTAGAGTTTGAAATACAGCAAGTTTTAACAACTTATAAGATACAATACTGCCTTGGAGTCAGAGTCCTACAATAATTTCCTAACAAGAATGCAATGTTAATTGATGACAATAAAGCATCAGGCTGCACAGAGGAGGTTTGGAAGAGCAGCTCCATAAGAGCTAATAGTTTGCTTCCAGTTCTTCAAGAATAAGATGTTAAATCTACATTCAGCTGTTAAATAAATAGCTTGAGTTTGCAAAATCCTCCTTATCTTTGATTCAAGTTGGCTGTAGGATGGGAGAAGAGTTCACACACAACTTAGGAGCAGCATTTAGGCACCACATCTCCTGAGGCACAGGCAGAGGTGGCCAATGCCTGTAACTGTGTCTGGCTCTGTAGGATAGAAAGAAGTCTATGAAACTCATAACTAGACAGGTCACTGTGGCTTTGCATGAAATTCTGCCTTAGAGAGATCTGAAAAGTGACGCTGAGACCATGCTCCGTGAGGTTCTCCTGGGGATGTATTTTTCTCAAGAGGAATGCCATGGCTTAATCTACTCAGATACTTATGCACAAAGGTGGAAGCCAAGAAGAATGCCAAGTTGCTACCCTCTAAATATTGTTATAAAACAAAACTTCCTTTTTTAGGAGAAATTGAAATCTTGAAAGGAAAACTGTAAATCAGATTTAGGTAGATCACAAATGCCTTCTTACCCCAGCATCTATCTGATCTCCAGAATTCATTGCATTTGTTCATGCAATAATAAATATATTTAAACTGAGTTACCCACTACTGGTCTCCTGCATCCTCCAATAAATAGGTCCATTAAATTCACAAAAATCAACAGCAACCAAGCATGTAAATGACAAAAGGATTGAGACTTTATTTTCAGTCTTTTCGAAATAAAATCAAAACTTCAGTGGTCTCATGTTTAGTTCCCTTTTAAAAAGAAAGTCCTTTAAAAAGAAATCCTATAATTCTTCTGCAAAATTCTTAGAGTATAATAGTACATGTATGTCTGACTAATGCCTAGACTTTGAACATGTACATTACTTGGACTAATTAGGTGACTTTATGAAAGAATTCTTTGTTTTGCACATTGGATAATACAATTCTGAGCTGTATTTACTCTTGTTACCACTGGGTTGGATGAGTGACGTACTTCTTGCAGCTGTAAAAGGTTTTCTTTATACCAGTTTTGCAACGAATTTACAGTGAATGCCGAAATCTGTTATTACTTCTGTATTTATGATAGGCTGAATAATAAACTCCATTTAATGGAAGCCTTTCTCTACCTGTGATTTTATTCAAAATGTTTTATTTGCAACTTGAAAGGACGTCCCTACATGTCAGAGAGGTGTATCTAAAGATACTGTTATCACAGTGTGTCATACAGTTCCCTTGTACAGCTCGCTAAAGATGATGGCTGAGATTAAATACAACCCACTTGGCAAAGGGCAGATGGCAAACAATTGCATTTGACCTTTGTCAAAGAATGCTCATTCACAACTGCCTTTCATCACGTCCTCCCACATCTTTCCTGGGGGACCAAAAGAAAGCACGGCCGTGCTGTGTGCGAGCGCGCTGCGAGCCGCTGCCCGCGCACTGACACGGAGTGAGCGCCGCTGCCAGTCCTCGTCCTGACAGCTGCTGTGCCCTGCAAAAACCCCTGATAATAACCACATGCCACGCTGTCAGCTTGTACCCAAACTCCGCTCCAGAGCCGTTTGAACATGATTTGTAGTAGCAGCACACAAGTGCTAATAAAGTACAACTTGGAAATATGGCACTTCATTTTACTGCTTAAGATTTATAACAATATTTTCTATTTGACTCAAAGTTGGACTCAGATCTGAGCACTCAGCAGAGTGAATTGAATGGTTAACTCCAAGATTGTGAGATTAGGTATTTCTTACTTATTTCCAGCAATTAGCAAATAACTTTAAACCTCAGCATACAGTTCATGATTGTCTGCTCTATCAACAAATATATATCAAACTGGAAATTCAAGTAACTGAAACAACCTCTTAATATTTACCTATATCAATTATTTTTTCTTTATCAATTATTATTTCTTTTGCCATAAGTAAATATACTGAAAGCATTGCTGGTTCATGAGGATGCAAATATCGATGTCTCAGATAACAGCACATGAACAGTACAAGTGTCTTAAAAGCATCCATGGCTATGTTGTAATTTACATTACTGGTTTTTCCTTGGTTATAATGAAGTAGAGGTAAATGCAATTATTTCCCCCTCTTAAGCACCTTTTAAAAAGTCGAGTGAGCCTGGTTGGAAAGTGAATATTTTGTCTCTGTTTTCAGTGGATGTCTAGAGAAATATAATTTTGAAATGCGTTAGGACCAAATTTGAACTGCAGAAACCATGATCATGCACGAGAGACAAGGACATTCCACGAGAGACAAGGACAACTCTTGTTTCATTTCCCCCAAACCAGCATATGAAACAGTGGTGTTCTGATATCAAGAGAGATTTTGAGAGAAAATGCTTGAACGAAGAAATTTTTTTTACATTAAATGATTTGTCCATGGGAATCGTGCAATATCTAAATAGACAGGACACATGGGACACCTCTATGTCCCCTAATCAGGAAAATGAAGAGGAAAGATCAGAGGAAAATCCACAGATGTGACACTGAACAGGCAATTCCCTACATGCCTTCAGCAGCTTCAGGCCACAGAGTAGTGCGTTCCCAGCGAGGTGCTTTGGCCAGAGATATCCGTCCGCCTTTCCTCCTCCTGCTGGATGAGACTGATGGATCACACCCACACAAACACTCCTAACACACTTGAGAGTAGGCTCAGGTTACTGGGACATTCCAGCTGACTTCATCCATGAAAGCAGGTAAGGATCACCTCTCAGGACTAAATCCTAAAAGCAAGTCATTGTAAAGAACAAAAGATATGTGATAACACACCATAGGGAGTTTTCTTTCTATTATCATGGATTCCAGCAATCAGAGACTGACAGCTGAGTAATTTGTGTGGAATTAGTACCTTTCTCATCACGTCAAAGCCATTGCCAGTCTCATCTCAGACTCCAAGTCTTTGTCTCTTATAAAGAGTGTGCTTGGTTAGCAGCTTGTTACCTCCCCCTGAACTCACTCCTTGTTTAGTCATTTCCAGGATTTGGCCTTATGGCTTTTTTCTGACTCCAGGTAAACCACAGCTTGCCAATCTGGAATTTCTTCCCTTTCCTGCCTGTTTTATAGCCCCACTTGTCCCATGAGCTAAATAAGAACTATTCTCAGATGAATGGACAGTGCCTATCCACGGCTATATGGAGAAAAGAGCAACCTAAACCATATAATGTTGGACCTGTAGAAATTATAAGCTTTCTAAATTTAATGTGAGAATGAATTATCTCCATAATGTCATACAGAAGCACAGCAGTCTGCCCAAAAGGTAGCACGTGTTTTATAGCCCACCGAATTTCAAAAGCTAAGGTTAATTTTAAGAGTTACTGGGACTTCTCACATGCTAAAGTACTTTGCTGAACTGTGACAAGATGAAAGGAGGTGAAAGTAATGAGCAGCTTGAGGGTGTGTATTTGTTTTAGTCAGAAGAGCTTTATCATTGACTTTAACGGCCAGGCCTGTGCACCCCAAATTAAAGTGAGTTAGGTATTTGCATACATTATAGGCTAATAAGCCAGTTTCCAAGTGTAACTGTACATAAGAAGCATCTGCAGTACCACAGCACCACCAGACTAATTGCTACATCTTTAGCAGATTATGACGGTTTCCTTTATCATTTTACATGTTTCTGCTCCAGCAGAGATCTGCATGCCTTACATTAGTCTGATAAACTCAATTTTGGGTATATTGTTTTCAGCTGTAACAACAGCTGAACAGACAACCAGTAAACTAAAGGCATGGAGGTTTGTTTGGGATTTTTCCTTTTTTTTTCCTTCTGTTTCATTCATTCCTTTAATTTATTTATTTATACCTATTTTACAGCTTTGTTCAAATTTGTATCTGTGGCAAGTTTACAGCGCACTGTGCTTAACTCCGCAAAGCCAGACTGTTCTCTCATATGCAGTAAAGCTTTCCACATTATGCATGTTGTGTTTTATTTCACTGTTTGGAGGACCTTTTATGAAATCAGCAGCTAGACGGAAGGAAATCATTTGCATACTTGGCTCCATACACCTGGAATTCCTTAATTTTAGGGATTAACAAAATGAGTCTAATAAAAAGCATAGAGCCTTGTTAATCAGCTCTGTAAACTCCCTTCATTAGCTGTTACTTGCTGCCAACATGAGTGCACATTTCAGGAAATTTACATTGTGCAGGTCAGTTATTACTATTTTATGAACTGATTTCTAATTTTATGTGACACAGTTTGTGTTTTTAGTGTTCCTAAAAGTTAAATAACCTTTTTTTTAAAGTCTTGGATAGTGTGTGCCCTTGTGCAGTCTCATTCATGACACTTTCCATACATTAGGTCCATAATAACATCTTTTTACTGAAACTGACAATACAATATAGAGTCAATAATATGAACAGATGCTTTGTATTGGAGTTGATGTGGAAAACTTCCCTTCAGACTATAAAGCATGGGTTATAAACACCAGTAGTTTTGTCATTGTTTGTTCATTATTTTAAACCAAAGCAGGAAAAGATTTCTAAACTTATTATGAAATCCAGTAATCATAATTACTTTCTCTTACTAGATCCTGCTAAAGTAAGCACATATCAGGTTTTCATTGAAGTTACTGCTTGTTCACACATTGAAGGCCTGATCTGAGTCCTACTGAAACATTTGGAGACATTTTCACAACACATTTCAATTGGCTTCCCCCAGGCCCTTGATTTCAAGGAATATTTGGGAATTTGAGATTTCCTTTTCTAAGAAAACAAGGAGAATTGTAAATATATCAATGCTATACTTGTAGTGATAAAATTCCTCCTTTCTTCTTCTCAATACTTTCTCCCCCAAAAATAAGAATTTTGGGGTTTTATCAGTTGAATTTGATGCCTACTCTTCAAGGTTGGAAATCTCCTGTTCCAGTCATGTAGCAGCTATGAACCACAAGTTTTCAAATACCTTAACTTCTTCCTGCCTACTGGATTCTGTTTGGCCTTTGAACAGCCACTGTCCAGACATGCTGACTTAACAAACATTACTTGACTTCAAGTTAATGTCTTTCATTTTAGAGCAAAGCAAGTTTAAACCAGCGAGGGGAAATTTCCCCGTCTCTACAGTGCAAGAAAGTGTTCCAAGACCCGGAGTGCCTTGGCCTAGGGGTCTGACACTTCACTAAGAAACCAATGGTGAAAGCTGAACTAAAGGAAAACCTGATTTGTGACTGGGATGTGCACATCTCCTGATCAACCTCCTACCCTCTCACCACTACTTTAACATTTTATCACATCTAGCACAAAAAAAATAAGTGAAATAACTTTAAGTGGAACAGACTTATCTGTGATTTCTAAATGTAGCTAGAATGCAAAAAAGAAGAAAAAAACCCAACCTTTAAATATTTAAAGTAGTAACAGTGGTGAGATTCTGATGGATATTCTGACAGGAAGCCAAGAGACTAACTCCAAATAAATTATTCATTGTGAATTATTCCATTCACTCTTAAATTGTTATCTAACTCACAGAGGTATTTGGCAATTAATAGGTGCAAAGAAATGCAAGAAATGGGTCATATGATTAAAATACTAAATATTCTTGGGTTTGTTTTTTTTTTTTTTTCATGTATATACAAACAAACCAGGCAGATAATTTTTCAGAAGTTGAGGTTCAGGGGAATTTCATACTGGTTTCATAGACCTTTATCTTCTGGAAAAATAAGCATACTGTGGTGGATTTAAGTTAAAGCAATGTGCCAGGTACACTGATAACAAGGTTCCCTCAGAGGCTCGCTCTGTCCTAGATGGTTCTATTACAGGAGAAGTTTGTTATCTTTTTCTCTTTTCCTCCACTTTTTGTGTAATTTTAGGGTCATTTGGTGCCCTTTAGGTAGTTCTCAAGAACTGTTAGGGAAAAATGTTGAAGAATTTCTGGAATTTTTTTGGTAATGCAGGAAGAGGACAGTGACTTTTTGAGAAGCAAATTCATTTATTCGAGAGACTTTTTCCCTTCTGGGATTAAACTTTTCTCAAAAAATGTAACTTTCTTTTTCTGTTTTTCAAGAGGATGGAATTTTTTTTTCTAGAACCTAACAAGTAGCTTTGCAACTCTGTATTTAGTACCGAGAAGTAATACCACGTCATATTTCTTATGGATGGAGCTTTGGCAAACTGACTTTGCTGACTTTTTGTATGTACTTACACAATTTAATTCCCAAATATTAAAAATCAGACAAAACTACTCAGCGCTGGAGCAATTGAGATACATGGAAACACTTACAAAAATCAGAAAATGTTGCCATCTCAGATAAAATGCAGTGGACTTTCCAAAACCAGCAAGATCCTAACTCTGTGAGTAAAATTCTCCAGTACCTAAACTAGAGTACGCACTACAGAGAAGAAACAGCTCTTAGAAATCCCTGGCAACTGAAGACACACTGCATAGTGGCTGACCCCATGAAATGGCTCCAAAACTAGTATCTAATTTTTTTAAATGTAACTACATTAATGGGTTTAGTATTCTGAGCTACTCAGTGGGATGAATAAACTGCTTTATATTGCCACAAAGCAGACTAGAAACTCTACATCAGGCCTGACCTTAAAAGCATAGTGATTTTTAAAATGATGAGAGTGTCCACGCAGGGCTCCAACAAGAAACCAAAACTCTTCACCATGTGTCCTTGTTTTAAGCTGAGGGATAAATTAACAACCAAGAGAAGAATATTATTGGGAAAGTTCTGTTTCCCGTTCTTTCCTTCGTACATTTTCACTATTCTCCTTTAGAGAACTGTAGAGATCCAAATTCTCTAGAGGTCAACAGAGGACATAAAGAATGGACACGCTGTTGTCAACTGTTTGGCACCTTTATTGTGAGTGTATCTAAATCCTTCCCCTTCACAGAGGCTCTGCTTACACACTATCTGTTCTCTCAAATTTTTTTTTTACAAACGACAAGGTTTATAGACAATTTTGGTAAAGGCTGGGACATTTTCAAAAACATCTTTAGATGCTCCCTACTCTGCACATCTATTAACCAGCCTTATAAAAAATCCCCAACACTTCATACCTCCCTCCTGGATGTGTGTTTTGTATCTTCAAGAAGTCAAACTTCACCCTTAGCTTCCCTTGAAGACAAGTCCAACAATGAAGGATAAGTAAAAAAGGTTGGGAAAGAAAGGGAGGCAGGCAGTTCCCAAGCTGCCAGCCCCAGAGCAGGGGGGCTGGCTGGAGCAGAGGGAGCACACAGCTCACTGCTGCTCATCAGCCTGCTGCTGCTGCAGCTTTGTCTGGTGTCACTGGGTTGCTGTCCAGCTACAAAAAAATGCTGTCTAAAGAAGAGCATATTGCCAATGCTGGCTGCCAACCTTAGAGCTAGTGATAATCCAAACAGCACAAAGTGCCCATTATCAGTTCCTTCTCTGAACAGCCCATTAAAAACAGCTGTGCAGATAAAAGAACTGGAGAACTTTGTAGCAGAAATTAAGCAGAGAGGATGTGGTGGTTGGAGCCAACCACTGCCATTTAATTTCTGTGAAATAGTGGGGAAAAAAAAGGAAAAAGAAAAAAAGGATAAGACTCCAAGTTATGAATGGGAAAGGAAAGTTGTATGCCTGCCTAAAGCACTGGAAACCATTGCAGAAGAGGATTTCTGAAGACAGGAGGTCTTCATTAAGATTTAGGGGCTAATCTTAGAGAATCTCATTGCTCTGAACAGGCAACATAGATGCCAGCACCTGAATGACAGCAGACAGATGCAGACACTACCACCTCCCCACGCACAAGTTCCCACAGAGGCACCCATGCACGGGGTTCCCGAGTAAAAGTCTCCGTTGCGGCAGAGTCACTGGGGAACAAACTAAAATCCTACCTGCATCAGCAAAATTATTCACAGAAAGTTACATAAAACTTTGGGTTCTCTGTTTATCAGGCTGTGCCTCCAAAGCAATGAGGAAATATTGGCAGCTACGTGCCTGGAGCCCCTGGATCATTTTATGTTTCAGCCCAGCCATAAACAAGCGCAGTTTGCTCTGCACGAGCCTCAGTTCTGCAGACAATAGAGCTCCCCCTCCTCCGTTCCTGAAAGTACATTCAAAGAACTTCAAAATAATTTATGAGCATTGCTCTGCTAGAGCATGTCCTCTAGCACAGCCTGTTGGAGAGACACCGAGGCGTTGCAGGCTCACCCATGCACTCTTACCCAAATCATCACTTTTCCTGGCAGTGTTTTCCCCCAGACACTTGGGAGGTGAAGGGCAGCTGCACTGGGGACTAAGATCCTCAAACATGCATAGGAGGCAGGGAGGAGGGGCTGCTGCTGGAGAAAACTTAATTTTGAAGATAAACTGATGGCACAAAGAGTCTCTGAATTAATTTTAAGGGCTGTGGTTATTTTGTATTTTTAACTGAGTACAAGTGCTTGTTGTTGGTATAACTAATAGCAGGAAAGGAGTATTTTGTGGTATTATTTCTTCTAAGTGCTCACAATTATTTTTTCGATCTTCTTTCTCCCCTGAAGTATAGGCAACCCTTTAAAAATTAAAAAGATTTTTTTTGTCTTACCAATGAAATTGTAAAAACTTTTTTGGTTTTTTTTTACAGTTCTCACTATCCCCATTTCAACTGTGTCAGGGTTTGCTCACAATTTCTTAGGGGTGTATAAACAATCTCTTTTAATTCATAATGCTATACTCAATTATATGAAGAAAAGGTCTATGTAAAGACTGCTGAATCTTGAAAGTATTGTTGCAGTATCACTTAATATTACTGGCTTAAATCTGGTAAGAAATAATTTTACAAGCTACTTTAGACACCTGCAGAGATTTCTCATGCTAATATTGTATCGGAATTTCCCCGGATTCTTTGAAAGCCTATCCATTTTTTCATGATGTGGCTGAACTTAAGGAGAGCTGACATAAGGTGGATCACACAAGAATTTACATCTATTTTTTGCAGAAGAGAAAGTTACTCCATCCCTCCCTGTGTTTAGAATAGAATGGAAAGCTCCCCTTTGATTTAGCTGTTCAACAAAAACAAAAAGAAGAGAATTGAAAATAAAAAGAAGGAAGATGTGAATAATAATAAGTAATCAAATCTATCTGTTTCAGAGGGGAGACAAGAGAAGGAATCTAGAGCACGGTTCTTCCTACTGACAAAACCTGTGTGTAGGTATTGGAGTGTTAACATGCCCTGGTGATGGGTGATAATTGTATACATAGACACTAAAGCATTTTTTTCTTCTCACATCAGGCTTCTCCATTTTAACCAGATCTAAAACATGCACCATCAGGAACTATTGCTTTCTCCATTTTTCACGGAGCTAATAGATACTAATCATTGACCTCAGACTTGTCATACATCACTAGAAGGATGTTCCCCATAAACAACATGCTGGAGGTCATGTCAATGTCCACTTCCACCTCCTTTGATTTCTGCCCATCTGCAGCTTGCAGGCCAAATAAATCTCGTTAAACAGCATGTGCACAACTCTCTTAAACATTCCAGAGAACAAAGACAAAAGAAACAGTAATGGCCACAGTTATATAAAGCTGCAGCAGTAGCAAAAAAAGTCTACGGGTAGCTTGAGTTTCATAAGCACTGAAAACATAATCTATCATCAGGCAACATGCACACTGCATNAAAAGACCAACACTTTATGCCCAGGCAAACAAGTCAGCTCAGCAAAGGTAGCAGAATAACAGGAGTAAAACAGGGAACAGTAATACCAGGAATAGGGAGCCACTCCCTTCAACATCAACCAGCTGTACTCTCTGCATGTGTAACTATCATTCTATTGCAGCCTGGTCACATATCTAATTTTTATGCCTGGAACAGGTAAAGCAGGAACAGATACATACGTCTTAAGAAACTGGGACCTTCACCAAATCCCTGAGGATCCACCAAAGTACACAGCCATTTCAAAATCCTTCTTCTTTTAAAAAGTTTAGGATTCAAATGAACAAAGGAAAGAAGCAGTTTACGAAGATCTCAGAGAATATGCACTGACTCACTAGTGAGGTGTTTGAACCAAATGGAGGTGAAGAAATAGAGCTCTGGGTTTAAATTTTAAAATTGCAAACCTGATTAATTTTACAATTGTAAAGCTATTTTGATTAGTTACTTCAATTCTGAGTATTTTGCATAATCCTACTACCAAAATTTGCATCCTTCTAAAACTGTTCTGCTTTATTTTGATTTAATGACAATGTAAAATTGCCACATACAAGGGCATTCTAATAATTAATTAACATTCGTATTGAAAACCTGCGTCCAATTTTTCCTAGCTTTAACTTCTAGCTGTTTTCCCTTGTTACTTTTTTTTTTTTATATTTTTTTTATTAAAGGAGACCTTCTGAATGTGAAGTCTACTCCCCAGAAGATAATTATACACCTTCATCAAATCACTACTTAACCTTTTCTCCAATAAGCAGAATAGATTTAGTTTCTCAGGTAACACTGGTGTCCCAGAACCGGAGTCATTCTTTTGGCTCTGCTCTTAAGCTTCTCCAATTTTACTATATTTTCCTCAGAAAATTTTGAAGTCTCTTTTCATCAGCTTTGAAGCAGTGAAGTTCACTCAATGTTCAGCTGTGGTAGTCACTACTTTCTGGTCTTCAGCTTGTATAAAATTGCAGCTACTCTGTCCTTTGTGTTTTAAAAAGTTTTAAAAATCCTCCTTTACATGCATTCCAATTGCTCTCCATTTGCATTAGTTTTTAAAAATCTTGGAGTTCAGCCACTGCATCCTCAACAATTGGGAGATTTCAACTGAAAGCTATCAGTCTGCTTTAATGCACTTTGCTGAATTTCCCAGAACCAAGAGGCTGTTCCAAAATTAAACTGCCCAGTGTAAGTGGCAGGAGTGCCTGCTCCCACCCTCCCTTACGGAACAATTCTCCTCTGGAATTGCAGCTGGACAGACTTTGCTCACAAGTTTTAATTCTGTCAATGCTACAAATTACTAAGACTGTTNCAACATGCACACTGCATGTGACTGCAGCTGGGGCACAGGCAGGCAATTTCTGATTTGATTTGTGGCTCAGTGCTGCAGGATGGTCTCTTCCATCCACCTTTCCCTTTGCATGTCCTCTTTCCCACTCTCTGCTGCATGCTCCTGCCTCTTGTGCTGGTCTTAGTGCCCTTATGAGCAGATCCTACTGATAAACTTTCTAAACTAAGCCGTATGAAAATAAATAAAATAAAATAAAATAAAATAAAATAAAATAAAATAAAATAATTTTTTTAAAAAAAAGGAAAAATAAAAGAAAACAAAAGACCAACACTTTATGCCCAGGCAAACAAGTCAGCTCAGCAAAGGTAGCAGAATAATAGGAGTAAAACAGGGAACAGTAATACCAGGAATAGGGAGCCACTCCCTTCAACATCAACCAGCTGTACTCTCTGCATGTGTAACTATCATTCTATTGCAGCCTGGTCACATATCTAATTTTTATGCCTGGAACAGGTAAAGCAGGAACAGATACATACGTCTTAAGAAACTGGGACCTTCACCAAATCCCTGAGGATCCACCAAAGTACACAGCCATTTCAAAATCCTTCTTCTTTTAAAAAGTTTAGGATTCAAATGAACAAAGGAAAGAAGCAGTTTACGAAGATCTCAGAGAATATGCACTGACTCACTAGTGAGGTGTTTGAACCAAATGGAGGTGAAGAAATAGAGCTCTGGGTTTAAATTTTAAAATTGCAAACCTGATTAATTTTACAATTGTAAAGCTATTTTGATTAGTTACTTCAATTCTGAGTATTTTGCATAATCCTACTACCAAAATTTGCATCCTTCTAAAACTGTTCTGCTTTATTTTGATTTAATGACAATGTAAAATTGCCACATACAAGGGCATTCTAATAATTAATTAACATTCGTATTGAAAACCTGCGTCCAATTTTTCCTAGCTTTAACTTCTAGCTGTTTTCCCTTGTTACTTTTTTTTTTTTATATTTTTTTTATTAAAGGAGACCTTCTGAATGTGAAGTCTACTCCCCAGAAGATAATTATACACCTTCATCAAATCACTACTTAACCTTTTCTCCAATAAGCAGAATAGATTTAGTTTCTCAGGTAACACTGGTGTCCCAGAACCGGAGTCATTCTTTTGGCTCTGCTCTTAAGCTTCTCCAATTTTACTATATTTTCCTCAGAAAATTTTGAAGTCTCTTTTCATCAGCTTTGAAGCAGTGAAGTTCACTCAATGTTCAGCTGTGGTAGTCACTACTTTCTGGTCTTCAGCTTGTATAAAATTGCAGCTACTCTGTCCTTTGTGTTTTAAAAAGTTTTAAAAATCCTCCTTTACATGCATTCCAATTGCTCTCCATTTGCATTAGTTTTTAAAAATCTTGGAGTTCAGCCACTGCATCCTCAACAATTGGGAGATTTCAACTGAAAGCTATCAGTCTGCTTTAATGCACTTTGCTGAATTTCCCAGAACCAAGAGGCTGTTCCAAAATTAAACTGCCCAGTGTAAGTGGCAGGAGTGCCTGCTCCCACCCTCCCTTACGGAACAATTCTCCTCTGGAATTGCAGCTGGACAGACTTTGCTCACAAGTTTTAATTCTGTCAATGCTACAAATTACTAAGACTGTTTATTTCCAGATGTAAAAAAATTGAAAACATTTTTTTTTAATTTCTTTTGCCTCGCTTTTGATGACTGATGGAAACACCAGCTTATAAAGTGGAATCTAATTAATGGGTAACAGCTCTCTAAACTACACTGCGTTCATGTAAGATGTAGGCAATCTGAACTGAATGCAAGACTTAGAAAAGATTCCACCTGGAAACACTGCGTCTGTCCCTGTTCATTGTGAAGGACTGGGGATAGTAATGCTTGTATACAAAATTACTTCATATCCAGTGTTACGGTAATTTCCAAGCAAAAAAAAAAAAAAGGATGAAGAACACTGTGAAACAAAAAGAATGCAGAAAGACACTTGTGGATTAAAAAAAAGAAAAAAACAAACCATGAACAACAAAACACACAACAACAAAAAACTTGTTTATATTCTATGGAAGAATAAAAATTATTTTCCTTGTAAAGCTATGACCATATGCCCAGCCTTTAGGGCACAGTGTGAGTAAAGGCAAACATCTTCTGGTTTTGCTCTACTCCAACTTTATTCTGAAATATGCAGTCAAGACCTCCCTCCCATTGTTCTCCTTCTGTTGTATATAACTTGCACTTCTCAGTTTTACGTGAGCAAAAGAATTATTTCAATATATACACCACCATTTCTCAACAGTCCTTTCCAACAGTGCTCTCTTCTGCATGAGGGAGGAGCTCTGTATGAGCTATACAATCCATTCATTTAATTGATTTATTCCTGTCCTTATGAAGAGCCATCCTGATGGGATATGTTTACATGGTTTCACTTCCCAGATTTAAACAAACCAAGCCACTGCTATGGTACCCTGCAGAGTCCCTGGAATAGACAAAAACTGAGAGCCTGATGCTCCAGGGTCAGCCCCAGGCAGCCATTCCCGCTCAGAGCAGCAGCAAAATATGTCTGGTCAAAACTTCAGCCTTCGACCAGCTACGTACACTGAACTTTGACAAAAGTGTGATGAAAACTTGGAAGCGTGACAAAGCCCATTCTTCACATTTTTTCCTCACCACTTGCAAGCAGAGGCAGCTGTCATTGAGAGGCCAAGGCAGAGCTGTCAGACCCCGTGAGAGCTGCTCAGGGTGAGGTGGGCACCTGCCCCCCGCCACAGCCGCACTTGCACCGCAGCCCCTCCTGGCCCAGGCAGCACCAGCAGCCTCCCAGGGCTCCAGGTCAACATTACACAAACGTGGCATTCCCGAATATGTTCTTCAAAGCTAACTTTGGGAATGCTGGAGCTGACATCCTCTTATTGCACTGGCATTAGTGGGGACAGAAAGTGGCACCAAATAAACACTCAGGGGAGATTTTGTCACATTGTTAATGCTCTGCCATTAATCCTGATGTTTGGTTCGACAACCAACCTTCTGTTTGGTGATGGTTGTCTTTGAAGGTTGCTCTTAGTCTTTGAAAATGCTAATTGTCAAGCCAACATTTACAGAGGAAGTTGTAAAATGAGAGGTTATTATCTACTGCCCTTGCTCTGATGATAGAAAGAGGCCTCACAGAATAGTTTTCTATTAAAAGCTTCATACATCTTTGCGGATGGTGGCAAGTACAAACAGATTAAAGAGCCAGTCTGAAAAAGAGCGTGAGATGGACAAGCAGAGGCTCTGCAGCCTGCACTCCACCTAGCTGGGAAAATATCCACTCTTGATTTCAAATGATGGAGAATCAGCATTTGAAAACATCTCTTTAAACTGCCTAGTGGTTAATTAATCTTGATGTTAGGTTTACATATTGTTTTTGGTTCAAGTTTCTTTAACACACAACCTTTTTTAGGCACTATCACTTGGCTAAAGGATGTTTTTATCCTTTGCTTCCTTTTCCCTCTCCTGATTAAACTGTTCATTTCTAACACACTTGTAGGGGATTTAAATACATTGAATTCCTTAAATCTCACTATGAACTTGCTATCAAGATTCTGAATTACCTTTTTTATAGCTTTTTCCATTTTTTTCTCTTTTTTTTTTTAACAGAAAAACTCTAAGTAATTTTTTTAAAAAAAATAATGCTTCAAATATAGGTAATAGCATTTCTTTTTTTTTATACCCCAAAAGCTGGCTTTGTTTTCATGCTCTTCTGGATGCTTATGTTAAATCTTTTCCAAAACCCTTTAAATAACCCAGCAAGTACCTATTTTCATTGTGTGATTTCCTCAGGAAGGTGAAATTGTGACACTGAAACTTGCAGAGCTGCTGTGCACACAGAACAAGCAGCAGTTGTCACAGCAGCTAAAGCAAGGCAGCACTGACTCTCCTGTACAGCTCAGCTTGCACAAAGTTCTAATTAAATTTGTGGTTACTGCAAATAATTTCCTTATTGCTTGTTGTCATGAAGACACAGCGTATTGACATATAACCTGGCCTAGCTGGGATAAATGCAGCCAAGCAGAAACTCTAAACTGAGCACATGAATGGGAATCAACCCATGCCACTGCAGAATTCAGGTAAGCAATCCCAAAGCTTGGGGAGAAAAACACAATCCTTACTTCAGCAAGGAGAAATTCAGCGCTAACAGAATCTGCAAGTATATGGTTAAGAGGCTCAGCTTTATCTGCGCATCTCAGGATACAACACCGTAGCTGTAGATGTGGTTATAACAACTCTCCATGACAAGGCACAGCAGCATGAGTGAACACAGGCCAGAGAAAGAAAATGTCCCCATTTCAAAGGGTAGAGCACAGAGCAAAAAGCGCAAGTGTTGAGGACAGAGACATAAGGGCAGAAGGAAAACAAGGAAGATTATAGTGGGAATTCAGCAGAGAAGAAGGTAGTCAATTTTTTCTGAACCCACACTCCAGTTTGGACAATTGTTACTAAAGTGGGCAGCAAGTTCACTCCTGCCAAGCAGCTGCTCTGTGAGAAATTGGAGTATTTGCTTCAAGACTGACAGCATAAATTCTTATTTTGTCTTTTCATATCAAAGCTGGAACTTAAATCCCAGCCATACTGATTTATTGGGTGTGCAGAAGAGAGAGTTAGGTCCAGTGTCACTAACATTCAATTCCACAAGGTGCTAATTCAAAAAAGTCACAGGTTTTCAGCACATTTTCTCCATACCATAGCCTTCCCCTCTCTGGAATGTTTTTAGTGCTGCAGTCAAGCTGTAATTGAGAGAGGTTAGACGTGCTATGTCCATTCCTGGTTTTCCATCATCCCTGCTGCACGGGTCCCATTTATTTAGCTGTGTTTTGATCTCCTAATTCACACCCCAGTGTGCAATGTCCCAGCCACTGAAAAACTCCTACCCTCTTCTCTCTGGCTCCTGAGAGGTGCCAAAGGAAACAGTTCAGGATCACACCACAAACTTCTGTTAATGTTCCAGGAAAAGAGACCCAGCAGTTCCTGCAGGCTGTTAGGAAGGTGATGGTGCAAACATGAGGATGCTAAAAGGATTAGCAGAGTGTGTTTGTACCACCTTTCTGAAGACAAGGGACTAAGAAAAGTTACAAAAAGGACTACAGAGTGAAAACCAGTGAATTTGCTTATTAAAATGGAATTTTACTTCAATACCAAACACATCTAGGAAGCATTATTATAAATATATGCATTTAATTCTTGACAGTAGCTTTAATTTACATTAAAGATATATATTAAGTATTAAGGATCTATCCACAAACCAAAAATGCAGCAAAGCTCCCACCTGAGTTCAGTGGTCTGAGACTGAAACCCATAACAAGATTTTTATACAACATAGATGAAACTGCAAGAAAACTCCTGAATGCCTGTGTTATGCATGCTGCGCTCTCTTTGCCTTGCACATCCTAATTAGGGGTGTATATTACTAAATATATTCAAAAATCACATTCTCAAAATGAAGAAATGCTTAATCATTTCAACACAGGATTTCTTAACATTCCTTAATTTCACCTCTTGGAATTTTACACTGAATTTTGTCAGTTTATAAATTTACACTAGAGCATGCCAAAAGGGGGGAAAGAAAGAAAACAAACAAAAAAAAATCCCAGACCTTAAAGACATTTTACCACAGAGACACTGAAAAATAAAGACCATTAGCAAAAAGTATAATTAAATTAAAATGCCAGCTTGCCAAAGAAG